>CAJNIZ010003025.1:2812-23889 GCA_905231905.1 Symbiodinium pilosum | reverse complement strand
ACAAGGGTTTTAGAACAACCCCCACGTGACGACATGTTCTGAAATCACTTGTTTGTCCTGATATGAATCTTACACTGCCCTCACAAACTAACTGCTGCACTAGGCAAAATCTCACTTCTGAGGTCGGGCAGTTGCAGGCAGTCTGCCAATCCGGGCATTCTGCATTCAAGGCACGGAGAAGAGTTTGGCCAGAAACCATCTGTCGATTTTTGTGAGCTGGTAGACCTTCAGGATCCACTTGTAAGCGGTTTTTGTTGCGCTACTCTTGACACCGGCACGCCTGCTCGACGCTCAGATTTTTCTCGAAGGCATGCGCAATGGCCCACATCCGCAGCCTGACTGCGCAAAGCAGGCAGTTCTTCTCCGAGCAGTTTCTTGACGTGGCTCAGGATGCAGCGGCCCTGGATATCTCAGCTCTTCCTCAATGTTGCCATCTTTGGAGACGGCAGCGGAAGACCGGGCGCGCAGGTACCTGAAACTTGAAAATTCAAGCTCACCACCCGTACACCGAGAGCTCCTTGGCGCAAGCATTTGCAAGCTCTGGTCTGAGGCTCCAGCCAATTCCCATCAAAGCCAACAGAGCCTTCATTTACCATGCGCAGGGCCTGCATTGCTTGCGTATGACATGGCAAGAAAGGAACATTCTCCAATGATCTCCAATGTCTCGCCAGCCTTCTGAATTGCCTCAGGAAAAGACCGCGCAATGGACATGACTTCGCCGACGCTTTTCATCTGCGTCCCCAGTGTGCGCTCCACGGTGGGGAACTTGTCGATGTCCCATCGAGGGATCTGGCCGTGTCAGGGGCTACCATTGACAGCTTTAAGAAACGTGTCGGGCCTTCACAACACAGTAGTCCAAAGAGGGCTCAAAGCATGCAGTTGTTGAGCGTGTAACCAAGTTTCTCAGACTCACAAGATCGTGACCTGAGAGGGAAAACTTGCAAAATGCTTGACAAGATCTGCTGTTTAACTCTTGATGCAAGGAACCGAGTGCGAGCTTGGCCGCAACGTAGGCAAGCGGATATCCGGTTGCCTGGACAAATACCCTCTGAACAAACTGGACACTCTTTGAGTTCATCGCCTTGGAGGCAAGCGCGCTGCTCCTGGAAAGCCGCGCGTTCACCTCGACGATTCGGTAACCTCGCAGGCTGAGGTCAGAAGAGGTTCAGACTTCATGCCACATATCAAGGCTGACTGCACACCTGGCCAAGTTAAAGGATAGACTAGCTGCGGTTTGAATTCGGATCCAGAGCGTACTGGATGTTGGCCTCGCCAACAATACCAAAATGGCGAATCACCTGTCGATGCAGGACATTCATGTTTATCTTTGTGGTTGTGCTACCATGTCTTCTGCCGGGAAAAGGGCAGCACCTTGATCGCAACAGCTCGCAATCGGTGATACTCGTCGTTTGACAATGTCTGGGATGGTGCAACCACAATCGACTCGCCGGTGTGCACGCCCATGGGATCCAGATTTTCCATGTTGCAAACGACCAAGCAATTGTCCCTGGAGTCTCGCCTGCATCTAAAAATCTATGGGGTGCACACGGTTGCTGCTTGCTCAGTTCTGGGCACAACTTCGTACTCCAGCTCCTTCCATCCCTTCAGGCATTCGTCGATGATGACCTCTCCGGCCGGCTTTGATGGGAGCAAGCAATGTCTAGCAGGGAGCAGCTTCGTGAGGACGCGGCTGACATGTAAAACTATGTAAAATTACTAAGGCCAGCAAACAGCCAATCTCATCTGGGACTGGCAACTCTACTTCTGGTGTACTGTCACATGATTCTGAAAGCATGCGCAGCGAAATGGAATGCTCTCAGAAGATACACCAAACCAGAACCTGGTGGAGATCTCTGTTCGGCCAGCTTACAAGTAACTCGTATCAAGTCCCTTGCATAGTGTAATCCAGACTTTCTGGTGCCAGAGGAGAGTGCAATCAGACGAAGCTGAATCTGAAGATTCGAGCACATTTCAAAATGAACAGGCACCAAAGGTGCCTATGCATAGAGCACATACGGTGGCACCTGAGACGACCGTCCAATGTGAGACTGTTTGCCAAGGCTGGCAGTCGAAGAAGATTTTTTTCTCAAGCGCGGCTTTGTTGCCGTCTACGGCCCAGCCCACAGAGCTCTCCATGTTCTGCTTTCTTTGCAACAGCCTTTGCGCAAAACGCCTTGCTGACACTAGACGCCCTAGCAGCCCAGGCAGCCGCTCATGTTGCGTTTCCCACAGGCGGAAACAAAAAACACCAACATGCCTAGACTCCCTGAACTGAAAACACTTTCTGAAACGGAAGAAGACGACCTTCTTAGAAGCAATGCGAAGCCAGATCTGTCTGAACCCTTAATCTGCACCTCGCCTGGCTGCCCCTTGAACCCAAATCCAAAGGTCCCAGGCCCATACCCTGGGCGAGAGCATGAAACCATGGTATACCATGACCCAAAGTCCAGCTCCAACCGCCGTTGACTCGCCTTAAATCTGCACTGAAATGCAAAACACTTGTTGCAGAAAAACGCATTTGCTCTGCGCCTGAGAGGAGGTGGCAAAGGCTCGAGTCAGCAGCACTTCCAGCTCTTCCTGCACTTCAGGAGGATACAACAAGGATAGAGCAACAGAACGGACACCATGATTTCCAATAATTGGGGACCTTCCACCTGCCAAGGAATGTGTAAATGTATAGAACCCCATGACGAGGACCTCAACAAGCGACCCACAATTTTTGGAAACACCAATGCAATGGCATGCACAGGCATGCGCTCACTACCTCGTTTGAAGCGAAGCCACTTCCCAAACCACCCAGCGCAAATGCTGCTCGCACGAGAACCTTCCAAATTGCAGGCGTGACTATCCCACAACTGAGACCAGAAATACCACTTGCATAAGGACTACCTAACAGTCATAAGTCACTGAGACACATCTTACTGCCTTCACGTGGCTGATGCGCTGTTGGAATTCAAGTGTAAGGCCGGCACAGGGAAACCGATCTCCTTGGCAACCTTAAGGTCGGGCATGCTGCTTCCAAGCGGGATCCCTTCGGAGGGGCTGGTGCTGTCACTTGCAGACTCTCACATGTGCTTGCCGCATCGGGTCAGTCATTAGTTGACCATGTGCTGGAGAGGCTGAGACACGGGAGATTCACTCATTCGGACTCCAAAAAATTGATGGGAATCCTTCCGTTGCTTGGCTGCTACCAATCCACACACCAAGAAGTCAAAGCGAAAGCTTCAAGCCTACCAAACCAAGCTATGATGACACCTGAGGTGTTTCAGGCTGTTGATCCAAAATTGTACATGGATACCCGGTTTTCCATGAAATCCACATGCTTTTCCGCAGCTATCCCGAAGCGCTTGTTGTCATCAATCTCGCATGCGAAATAAAAATTCCCGCTAACCCGCTTGGGCAAAGATGCTGACACTCACGCTTCAATTGATCCTCTCAAATTTGCAGAGCGCAACCCGTAAAGACATTGAATATATAATGTCTTCATGGCCCCCCAAGTGAAATACGAGTACAAGGAGGACACCATCGAGCGATAGGGATCGGCTTCGGTGAGGCACTCTCTTGCACTTGTTTGATTCAAAGAGCGACCCAGCATATGAACCACTGTCACTGTCAATATCGCCTGATGGACAGTCCTCCTCATCAAGGAATCTATTAGACTCTCCTCAACTACCAAAGGCACCCTTATGTCCACCCATCATGTTCCCTTGGTAAGCCTGTTGTTCACGGTAGCTGATATGAAATTGCCAGAGTGCTGTAAGGCAGGCACCTTTCGAGCCTCCTCGAAGGTGTTCGCACAGGCTGACTGTGCACACTTCTCGCCCAAACTCTCAACGCCTTCCTCGCAAACCGTAGCCAGGGCCAAAATGGAAGAATTTGAGAGTCAGTCGGCAGGTCGCCTTGAAGATCTCTCGATCTTCCGTCGCCACAATGGAGTCGATCTGCGTGCCCAAGACCTTTCCGCAGGGAGGGCGACTTGTTTGCTGCTGCCACATCAATGTGAGGAAATTCTTCTGGGTCCACCATGCTGGCACCTTGACGCCATACTTCTTGAGCGTGCCATCTCTATGAAGCGCAACAGCGCAGTTCAGCGCCGTCTGCCCACCTGAGAATGTGGCCAGCTGCCTAGCTTGCTCCTGTGTTCGTCAGGCGCCATCCTTGGGATCCCAGCCAAATGCTGCAAACAATCCATCAGGCCGCACCTTATCAATCACCTGCATTCAACCGGGTGAGGTCAAGTGAGACGAGCACAGTCATCACCACTCCCGTGGTCAACACGATGGATTCCGCCCTCCCCTGCTACCGGCCTTCGTCACAAACTCTGGGGTGACCGGAACGAAATAGATCTGGTCAGCCAGTCCCCGGGACGTCTGGACGGTGGCGATGTTGGGGTTGATACTGGCACGTTACACAAATATCACACAAGCAAATCGGGGGGGATTCACCAAGCAGCCTTTGCAATATTGCGGCATGGATCAAGCAATACATGTCGGGGCTCGCAGTACTGACTGCACATGCTGCTCACGCAGCGCCTCGCAGAAAATTCAAGATGTTCAAAGAATCATGCTCCTACATTGTGTGCGGCGATGCACAAACGATGTCAGGTCCCGCCTTGATGGCTTGGCTTCCTGAATAATCGAATTCGCCTGCTTGTCCGATTGTCAAACCACCGGATCCCAGCACCAGGACCTCGATGCCCATCGCAAAAGGCCCATGCAACAAAGATGGTCGTGCTCACCATACTCGCCTGGCCTTTGAAATCGCCTGCGGGTGCTTGTAGCTGATTGTAGTAAGGCTTCTGCTTCCTGAGTTCCTGCGCGCCACGAAGTTTGGTGTAAGGCCCAGCTTAGCTCCCACCAGTCCCGCCCAGCCTCAAGATTTTAAAAAACTCGTCGAAAAGAAACGCTGTGTCCACTGGCCCACAGCAAGCCTCTGGTGGGGATGCGGAGATCGAATTTTACGAGTCCTATGCGCCTTCCAGCCTCCGGATGGAACTGAACTGATAACCATGGCTTCTCCTGTGCGCACGGAAAAAACATTCAAGGGGCAAAGCCACGCAGACTATGCACAACAAGCGCGTCCTTGTGAGCAATGCCTTCGTTCGAACCATCATTCGCATTTGTAAAAAGGCTGTGCCAACCCTCCGGCAACTTGGAGTCGTCAACGGCAAAGCCGTGATTCTGAGAGGTAATGTAGCAGCGGCCAGTGCGCAAATCAACGCACGGCTGGTTCCTCGGCTATACACCAACCAAGCAGAAACTTGGATCATGGAGTTTGCTTAGCTCGTGGCACTCCTCGGTTGCCAAACTTCATCTTGTAGGTGTGGCAGCCGGCCGCGAGGGAAAGCAGCTGATGGCCCAAACAAATCCCGAAGATTGGCAAGGTGGGCCTCTCTTGCATAACTTTGCGAAGGCATGCCACCGTCGCTTCGCACCTGACATTGCCAAATGTGCTCCTGCGCACTCGCTTGGCCTGCTTTGGCGCCAGACTTTTCTGGATCACCGGGACCGTTGCTAATGAAAAGTCCGTCGAACTCCTGCATGTTTTCTATAAGAAGCAACTCATGGTTTGATGAAAAATGTTGGGCTGCCTCCTTGGAGAAATCGTAATCCCATGGCACCACCTTGAGGCGGACTCGCAAATAGTACACGAAGTAGCGCACAATGTTCAACCTCAAGTGCCGCATGCGTGAACCAACAAGTGTTGAGACGGCAATTGCTATTGCTTGCCATAGAACTTAACACAACAGCTTACCTGCTCCAGTACTACTTCCGCTTTCTACCATCTTGCGAAGCCAGGGCTCTTCATGCCGCAATCCACTGCCACGATCAGAGGAGGTTCACCTGAACTTTTTTCGAGAAGGGGGATCTGCCATCACGCCTGTCCTGCTTTGCTCAAGACCTCTCAGCGAGAAACCCTCCACCGTTTCATCTCGCAAAGGATGGTAGAGCTTCGGGCTGGACCTGGGGAGCTCCAGCCAATGCATGATCAAGCACACTGGGCACCAGCAACACTGAAGGCCAAACACTGACACTTGCGCAACCAAGTTCTTCAGGTTGGGATCCTCCCAAAACGCGACCGCTTTGTGTCTCAATGTTTTATGCAAAGTTGACTGCATCCTCCCATTGTGGTGTTGCATCGCTGCCAACCACAACTGCACCAAGCGCTGAGCCTCACTCGACCGGTGATTTCAACACTGCGACGTTGAAACCCATAGCCGGGCCTTCCTGCCGGAGGCGCTTTGTGATAGCACGAGTGTCTACCCCCGAGATCCCGGGGACATTGTGCCTGCATTATCCACAGCACCAAACAGCCTCTGCAACTCAGAAATTCCCTCTCTCAATCTTTGAGGTCGCGGCTCTTGCAGCCACTGCGACAAGCTCTTCACTGCGGAGTAGTGGGATGCCGCAAAGGAATACTCAGAAACCACAACCGCCACAGGGTAAATCCTTGCTCCCTCAAAGTACCTGAATGCAAGCCATTGCAAAACTGCACAGCACCCTAAAGCAGGCAATTCGAGTTCTGCAGGCCTCGGTATGCCTTGCTCATCAGTCTCGTCAGGCGGCACACCATAATTCCCCACGATGGGGTAGGTCAGCACCAGGATCTGGCCTCTCGACTCTTGCAAATGCTGAGGGTAGATAGTGCTGCAAGAGTGCCTTCAAATGATGGGTCCGTCAGCGACTCGGGATAACCCATCATTGCAGTGCAAAACACCACCTCGCCGGCGATGGACCTAGGGGCAATTTTGAGCATGGCTTGAAGGAATGCTGCTATGTGCGGCTTTTAGCTGTAACACGTGACGAGGAGCTTGCGCAAGCGACCTTCCTAGCAGTAAGGTCTCCCATAGAAACTGACCCGGGGCAAGAACCTTTACAAGCTTCCTAGCAGCAAGGTCCCCTTGAAACTAACCAAGTTCAAGGCCATATTGTCACTTCAAGGAAGTCACAGGAAAGCCTTCGAAAGCCAGCCAAGGATTGCTTCAACCTTAGCCTTAATTGCCGGCCATCCCACAATTAGCTAAAGTCAGCCCGTACACCCTCCTCGTGCACTCCACAACCCTGCCATCATTGTGCAGTGGCAATCACCTCAAAAACCTCAAAACACTGCGACGCTTTCAAGTCTCTGGCCTCTTTGCACCAAAATTCCAGCCGCGCCAACGCTCGCCTTTGAGGGAAGTCGTTGGATGTCAATTCCTTTAGCCGCAAAGCTGCTAAGCGCGCGGCCAGACTTCAGCCGCAGCTCAGCAGGGGTTTTCATAGCCTCCTCCCAAGCTGCAAACCTTGCAACGAAGAAAGCTGCAGGATTTCACAGCGCAGCTGCTTTGTTTAAAGCGGGTGGCTCATCAACATCTCCTGCCAAAACCTTCCCATCATTGTCCGGGCCTTCAGGTACATTTGGCCAAAAGCGCACGTCAAACAAAGCAGAGTCATGTAAAAAACGAGCTCCCGTTACGTAGTTGCATTAAGTTATGACGCGGCTGCGTGCGCAGTCTCTCCCAAGTAACACAGCCGCAACGCACTTGTGCAAGCTCGATTGACATTGCCAACACAACCAGCACATGCCGTCATCTTTGAAGCCGCGAGGGTCCGACGCGGAGGTGGAGCAAAAGGAGGCTCGGCCCGCTTCATGCTCCCTTAGCACGTCAGGGCTTGCGTCAAAGCTGCACAAAGCAAGCCCTTTTTGCAGTGTTGCGGCCCGTCCGCGTCGCTGATGCGATAAAACTGTTTTGAGCCAAATGCTGCCAGGCGATCTTCAGGAAGCAGTCGCAGCCTACATGAAAGAAGTCCCACACAACTGACCTTCCCTACCCTGGACATTTTGTCGGAAGTTTTGAAGCAGCGCTTCTGCTTGTCATGCCGAGCTTGCTATGCGCCATGTTGTCAAAAGCGACGCGCCGCGGAGGTGTCAAATTCATGTACAACAACTTGCAAACACCACGGACAACGCGCTCGTATCAGGGCATGCGCAGCAAGTCTTCACTGCTGGCGTTTTGGCCATCGCTGTAACCTGCTCAGTGGGATTGAGAAGAATCGCAGCATTGCTGGTGACCAGGCATTCAAGTCCAACAGCCTCTCCGGCACCTTGGGAACGGGCGACACCATGCATGCCCCGGGTGAAGGGCCCTCACTTCTTTCCTTTGGCCTTACTAATCCCAAGTGGGGTTGCCATGGCTTGGCAGGTGAACAAATTCTCACTGAGCGTTTTCAGGCATGATAATGGTCTGCAAGGCAGGAGAAGCCGGAAACTGCTACCAGTCTGCATATTTGAGCTACATCTACACCGTCTCAATTGGAATTGTGGGTTGGCACGATTTTTCCCGCATGTCGCATAGCTGGCTTTGCCACAGCACGACAGTTTCTAGCCTGTTAGATGCTCTTACTGTTCTATCGTAAGAAATTAAATTTGAGGCTTGGAGCCTCTCAGAATGGGTGACGTGTACACTTGGTCTCCCACTCGTGGCACCATCTGCATGCCTTGAGGCAGCACTCCTACTCCCTGTCCTTTGAGCGAGCGTGCAAGAAGCCATTTGCTGCTTGCAGACGCCATCTGGCGTTTGCACTTGGATAAACTCAGTTGCCACCCAACCGCTGACCTTAGTGAGCTGCATTGAGACTGCAGGTGCAAATCAGATGTAATTTCCATGTTGTTCTGCAAGTTGAAATGCCAAGGTCAAGTCCACCCCCTCCGAAATTGGTCGGTTGCGGACGCGCTGCGGGCCGACTGGCTGCAACTCCTTATGGCGCATGAGGCTTGAATAAAAAACAGCCAGGACTTGCAAATGCGTAGCCTGGGGAAGTATATCTTGCCATAAAGTTGGACAAGAAAGCTGGCGTCTTCACCAGGACATACCCGTACTCTTGTGGCACGACCTTCGCAAGAGACATCTCAAGCCAACAGTGCGCAATGGCCACAGGCAAAAAGGTTTGACTGCAACACGCCGGCTTGCTGCCAAAAGGTTTTCAATGGCATATGCCTAGCACAGCATCGTTGCCACTCTGCGGCCTCCGCTAAGAAGTAGTAGATGTGGCCGGAAGCCAACCCCAACAGGTCCATCCAAATGTTTCCACCTTCTACATGATGGGTGTTTTCAAACATCCCTGCTTGTCCACCATCATGTCACTTGCAGGGCTTCCTGCCTATGAGCAACTGGAAGAATATCAGCGCGAATGGGAACTGGTAGCCCTCACAGCATTAGTCCAAAAGCAGTCAGCAGTCCAACCTATGCCATCCCGAACGATTTGAGTAATCGCTTCCCCCCACACCCCCTAATATGAAAATACGGGGTCCCAGAATTCCAAGATCTGAAATCCGCCCGCAAGACAACTTTTGGACAACTTTTAAAAGGGCCGAGACTAAACTTAATAAGGACTCGTTTTAAGTTCTATGAGGAGGGATCCCTAGCATGACTCTCAAGGATTAGGGTTTCTCCTTGATGTAAAAGATTTGTTGAATGATTGTTGTAAAGGAAATTGAAAACTCTGAATGCGATGTTAGTTGGTATCATTCCGATTTTGAATCGTCTTTAAACAGATTGTACCTAGATTGAATTTAGACTTCAATTGATTTTAATAAATTGTGAGATTCTCTTACGATTTCACATGGATTTTAAATTGGCTTCATGCAGATGTCAATTAGACTTCAATTGGAGTCTGATTGGTGTTATTAAATTTTAGTAAAGTAAGGTGTGAAGTGTAAACGATTGTTATTCAATTCATTCGACGTTTATAGGATTCGAATTCGGTTTCAATATGATCGTTTTAAAGCCCCCGAAAATTCGGGTCCTACAAAAAATTCTTCCTCTGATATAAAGCACGGCTCGAGTATATACATTCGGGGGACCCCTCTCATATCTGGGGAAGAATTAACAGAAACGTTCCCTTCCCGCGTGAAAACGCAGTCCTGGATGGTGAAGCTGAAGAAGCTAAGTCTGGCGTACGGCTCACGACCTCTGAGAACAAAATGATCAACTTGCCAAAAAAACCGTGTTAGAAACAAACTGAGAAGCTCGCGGCTCCAGTAATACAAAATGGCGAAAACCAAGGGAGGGCCCAAGGTTGGGAAGCCGCTCGGCCACATCAATGCTAAAGATATCACGTCGAGGAGCTGTCACGTCACAAGATATGTTGCACAACGACTGAATGCGTAGTGCAACAGACGTGTCAGAACCAATTGCGCGGCAATTAGCCAGCGTTTCCAGGATCTGCGCCAGCAGGAAGAACAAGTAGTCCCCTGGCTGAGAGAACACCTGAGGGAATCTGAGCAGATGTGCATCAAAAAGATTACTTCTGGCTGCCATTGCACATGTCTTTTCCTCGCCTCATTCTGCTCCAACTTGGATGAAAAAGAAGTAAAAAAGTACCTCAAGTCAAGATTGGGACGTATCTTCTCAGCACCTCCACTGGCATTGCATGGGCGCACATTTGCAACAAGAACTGGAAGCTAAAAGTGCCGAAAAAAAGTGCTGGCGTCAGCAATCTCCAAACCTGATACATGTGTGGCCATAATGCGCCCACTTGCGCAACACAAACGATGCAATTGAACTGGCCTGCAACTTGTTTATGATCATGGGCCAATTGAGGAACAGCAGCCCCGGGTTTAGGAATTCCAGCTGCACGAGGACTGTGACGCCGAAGATAACGGTCAGCTGGCAAAAGAATCAAGTATAGGAAAACGTTCATTGTCAATACTGCTGCATTTTGCGATCAAAAACCATGCCGTCCTACTGAGGCTTTGGCCAACACCCGGGTCAGGATTGGCAGGTTTTTATACCTGCACTGCATGGCAGCCAGCACTGTTTGAGGCTCTCAGCTGCATCTGAGTGTTTGTGCCACTGTTCTGGAGTGTTTTCCATCCTCACGACAGAGCCTCCACAAATGAATCAAGTAACAAAACGAAGAAATCAGGTCTTCACAAGCCTTGGCACACCAAATGCTGCAAAGAATCCTATTATCTACCTAAATCCGCCATTGAATATCAAGGAAACGGCAACGGACACATCAAATGCACAAGCTTGGTGGTCACAATTAAATGGCCGCCCCGCCCCCCCCCCCTTCCAACCGACAATTCGCCCTGGCTGCGCAAATTGATATACCAAGCCCGATAGTTTTTGCTATCAAGCTGTTCATCGCGTTCCCGCGCACTCAGCACAGCTGGCAAAGCACTGCCACGAAATGCTGTGCAGTGTCAAGGCAATACACTAAATCTTCTACCGCGGGCGAAGCCACTGCATCTGAGTGTTTGTGCCACTGTTCCAATGTGTGTTCCATCCTCACGACAGAGCCTCCACAAATGAATCAAATAACAAAACGAAGAAATCCTGTCTTCACAAGCCTTGGCACATCAAATGCTGCAAAGAATCCTAGCATCTACCTAAATCCGCCATTAAATATCAAGGAAACGGCAACGGACACATCAAATGCACAAGCTTGGTGGTCCCCCGACAACTCCGCAAATTGATACACCAAGCCCGATAGTTTTTGCTACCAAGCTGTTCATCGCCTCTGCACAACTGGCAAAACACTGCCACGAAATGCTGTGCAGTGTCAAGGCAACACACTAAATCTTCTACGACGGGCGCAGCCGCTGCATCTGAGTGTTTGTGCCGCTGTTCTGGAGTGTTTTCCCCATCCTCACGACAAAGCTTCCACAAATGGATCAAATAACACAACGAAGAAATTATGTCTTCACAAGCCTTGGCACACCAAATACTGCAAAGAATCCTAGCATCTTCCTAAATCCGCAATTGAATATCAAGGAAACGGCAACGCACACATCAAATGCACAAGCTTGGTGGTCACAATTAAATGGCTGCCCCGCCCCCCCCCTTCCAACCGACAATTTGTCCTGGCTGCGCAAATTGATGTACCAAGCCCGACAGTTTTTGCTACCAAGCTGTTGATCGCGTTCCTGCGCACTCTGCACAGCTGGCAAAGCACTGCCACGAAATGCTGTGCAGCGTCAAGGCAATACACTAAATCTTCTACGGCGGGCGCAGCCATCGCGCTTCGAGACCCAAAAAAACCCACCAGTGAGATAGCTGCCATCCAGGCTGTCGCCATTTGCATTGATCGAAGGGAAGCCCACATGCACTGCTCATTGAGAGTCAAGGAAGCAGTCGAGCAAACATCACTGAATTCCAGAGCTGCCTTGGTTGGCACCATGCCTGCTTAGTTACCCCTACTGAGGCACGAAATTGCACAACAACTTCTGAAAGAAATCGCGCCTCCCAGTTTGAAACGCAGCATCCCAGGACTGTACTCGCAATGGCAGGGGACATGTTTGTCACGCGCTCCTTCACCACTGCCGCAGCGTCTCGCAATGCTCTCGCCCACTGCAGGCCTGATGCAAGTGAAGCCACTGCTGTGCTTCGTACGATCACATCTGCTTCGACTCGCCAGGTTCTCGCTGCATCAGAAACTTCTGAGGCCTGGCGCCAGTTGTGAGCACGCGTAACACCAGCCATTAAAGAGCTGCAAGTCTTCACCTGCACACCGCATCTGTGCTGGAACAAAACCAATGAGGCATCGCCAACAAAATGCCTGCGTTCCCATTACAATATCTCCACTAAGCTTTCACACATTTGTTAAACAAAGCAAGGAATGTACACTTGATCGCAATGAACTGACAGGCTCGGCGCGTGCTGTATGAGAGCCTGTCAGCCGCCCCAGCCCTGCTCTGATCCGCTGTGTTTGCTAACTTCACTGCAGCCACATGATGCGTAAACTCAAGAGTTTCTCCACGATCTCAACGTCAGACGTCTAAATTGTGTGGCTCAGCTTGTGTATAAAATAGTATAAAACATAATAAAACGGTGAATTCCCACCCAGGGTTCTTGGGACACGTGAGGTTAGAAAGGGTACTCTGGATGTCAGATCGATTGGGCTAACTTTTGACATCCATCGGTCAGTCTNNCCCCCCCCCCCCCCCCGAGGCGCTTCCGGCACATCTCAGTGTACGTGGAATTGGGACGAGTCACATCGGCTTGGCATCTCTTCAGAAAAGTCAATGAAGTGAGCCAAGGAAACATGCAGTTGGTGTCCACATCTGAGCCGGCTCCTGCTAGCGCATTGAAGGTCACCGATGTGGGCTCCAATTCGGAATGGCAAGCTCCAGCTAGCATTTGCAGAGCCCCCTCCCATCCACCAGAGCAACTGCTGCCAGACATAGCAGCTGTCCAACCATAGATATCCGCAGTGACCCGAAGCAGCTGCATGCATAGTTGCCAGGATGATGCAGCTGCACAGGCAGCAATGGCGCAATTTGTGATGGCAGCATCACCTCCTGTGCTCAGGGACCCAGAAACCCTAGAAGCGATGCTCCGCTTAGTGCTGAGGCGCTGAGGCAAGGGCTGAATCCTTCTTGGCCCGCGAGGCTATGCCACTGGAGGGCCTGACAACTAACAACCATTGCAAGTCTACCGCAAATCTCTCTGTCCAAGCGTCCTTGACAACCCAGCACCTGTTTCCACGTAGGCGACGTAAAAGCACTGAGCAAAGCAATAAAGCTCGTGTCCAAAAGCTGGAGCCCATCAGCATGGATCTGCGCAGGGCAAATGAAAAACCAACAAATATTTAAAAAAACGCGGTGGGGGCAAGACCTGTCAAAGACAACAGCTGTAAGACCGGAACAGAAGTGGTGCCTTCCGCAAAATCAGAAGCCCGCTGTGCCAAAAGCTCATCCGGCTGTGCGCAGCAATAGCGGAGTTGCATGCAATGGCCTTAGTCATCATGACGGCCCCATCCATACACACCCAGAAGCATCAAGTAAGTAAGAGCCGTAGCAAAGCAGTTGGCCAATGCTGGGATTGGGCATAAAGCATGGTACGAGGGACTGCTTTGGGCATCAGGCTACACACTCCACCCACGAACGTTGGCACTCGAAGCTGCTGTGCCAACACGCACTGTATATTGATCCCAAATCCTGAAGATGCCACAGACATGCTGGACCCTTGAGTACCCTTGACTGGCGCAAACACAAACAGCACAACTCCAAGCTTCAGCTGGGCCCGTGGCATTTCTCTGCAGGCTGTGGCGCTGGATGCTGTCCAGGACGTCCAGCATTTGGTCCCATGCAGACGCTTTGCCACAAGAGTCAAGAGTAGAACTGCATAGAATCGTATCCAAAGCAGATGGCAAGCGACGGTGCGTCTCCTGCAGTAGGCTCACAGAGCTCGCCTTGGTCATGTCAAAGTCTCAAAATGGGGCCGAAAATGCCCATCATGTTCCCTTGCATGCAACACGTGCAATCAGGCGTTGCTCTTGCATGGAGGCTTAGGCATGAACCCAGAGACCGCCCTTCGTGAACGCTTTGACTTCAAGGCTGCACGCCGCACCATCAGGTTGTAGGCCGTGAATCGCCAGGACATTGTGCAAAAGCCATGCAGCCTTTCTCCAGCTGCCAGCACGGATGCTTTGGGCAGCTGATTGGCTAATTGAAATCAAGCTCGGGCATCTGTGCTGCATGCGAGCCCTGCGAGCCCTCACGGCAAGTCAGAGATCATGCCCGGACAGGACGCATGGAACATCACATGTCTGTGGCTTGCTGCTGGCTGCATGCTTTTCTCTCGTTCACTGACATCGCTTGGCGTGGTTTCGCCACCCCTCTATTCAGGGAGAGCGGTGCCTACGGGTTAGACCTGGCACTATGATCCAAAGTCATGTCTCATAGAGAGATGAGGGTCAGATCCTGGCAGGCAAGAGAATCGTATATCACTATTCTCAAGTCGCTTCGACAGCAAGTCCCAAGAAAAAGCCGCAGGCATAGCTGAGCCTTGAAAAACCTAATGCTTGACCGCACCTAAAGCTTTGGCATTGCCAAGTTCACGCCAAACTAGCCAACCTGTTGGTACTTGACTGACTTGACTCAACATCGTCAGAAACACGCTCTGTGGCTTACATCCCCATCCAAGAATTTGACATACCTCTTCTATCAGCACAGGCGCAATGCAACCCTGACCTGCCTTGAATTCGTCATCATCTTCAGGCTCAGGTTCGCAAACTGTCGGCTGATGGGCTTGCGAATTCTGGCCCTGAGAACTCATGTTTCAAACTGGCTTTCCAAGTTTTCCCGAAAATGACTGAGGAGCGTGCTCGCGTCAGCAAAATGAGGTGCGCTGCCTGAAAAAGTCACTCTACGACCAGCATGCGAATATGGCATCTGGTGTAACAAGCCAGGCCTTCGCAGCGCTGTCAAGAGCATCAAAGGCTAAAGTTGGCTTTGCCTCTTGGGCGCCAAGAATAGCCTTGAAGAATTGCGCGCGTTGGCGAGATTCCTGAGGAAACTTTTTGAATTTGAGCTGGACCTTCTTTTCGGGCAACTGCGGCGCTTCCTTGGACATGAACTTCCATATGAAAGCCAACAACTGCGCTTCGTCATGCCTGAACTCTTGTAGAAGTGCACGGCACCAGACTGGCAAAGTCACCTTTTGTGGCATACCGTCACGAAGCTGCACTTCCACGAAAGTGCTGACAAACTGATGCGCCAGTTCGTTGAGCTGCATGTCAATGGCACCAGCCTGTATGATTGGGATGGCAGACAAGGAGCTCAACGTGCCACGGTTGAGGGTTAGCACGACTCGTAGGTCTTGCTTGGGTGGCAGCCAGATTTCGGGAGAGCTTCCAATGTACAGGCAGGCCTGCATCTTGTCATACGTCCACGGGCCTTTAGGCAGTGGCATCTTGGGCAAGCACATTGGGGCAGTTCCCTTGGGCTGCAGCTTCTGGTTTCCCGGGCTGATGGGCGAGTTTGGATGTGAGGCCACTGGCCTGCCTCGGCAAAGGCCGCAAAAGCCAAGGAGCTGCCGGGCTCGAACCCGAGCTTGGTGAGCAGCCTGTGGATCACTTTTGGGCATTCTGAGCATTGCGCTTTCGATCTCGCGCAGACTCATCGGCCTCGATCCTATCAAGTAACTCACTCTGTTGCGGAAGTTGTTCAGCTCCGACTTTGTCTGTGGAGCGCCAAATATTAGCAGACCATGCAAGAGGAGGCAGTGGTAGGTGTTGATCCAGAATGCCAACAACTCTGCATCCGTCCAGTCTTGGAAGCTGGCTGCCTGCAAAGATAACTGAAAATGCATTGCCAATTTGCATCATGCGCTGCGGGACCCCAAGACATTCCAAACTCAGTGAGGCTCTGAAGTGTCAAACCGGCTACCCTACGGAATCTACTTCACCTTTCCCTTTTCTCACACTCCAGCCTTGAAGAGGCATGTTGCATCCAGAAAAGACGTGACGTCAGCTGCTGCTGGTTCTGCCCCCAGACTTATTGCCTTCTCCAAAAGACACGCTGAGAAGTCAGGTGCCAGTGGCTTCTCGGGCAAACTTGCCAGGATCCGATCATTCAGTACCAGGCGCCGCCTGTGCCCCCACCGACGAGCTCGAGTAGAGTCCATGAGCAGCATGGCTTCTTTGCTTGGGACTCTTTGTCCGCCTGTGATTGCTCGCAGACCGTTTCTCGCTCCACCTGCAACTCTGCCAGCGGCTTTCTTTGCGATGGAGAAGCTAAAGACATCGACTGGATTGGACCTTCCGCTCTTCCAGGTCGCGGGTGTCTTTGGTGACGGCGGCTCCTGTGATGGCTCTCTCGGTGAGCCAGGCTCAGGGGATGACTTGGAATCCTTGGGATTCGTCTCGACATGTGGTGTATCACAACCAACCTGCGCCACCATGCGGCTCAAGTTGGACATCCATTGCTCCCTCTCCGCTGAATCTGCACAGCAGAACACGAACACTCGCAGAAATGTGTGGACCTCAGCAGAAGCATATCAAGCCCATCTACCAAACTAAAACGGGATAGGACCGTCTAGGATTCAGGGCCGACGGTCTCTTCCACCGTTACGAAACCTGTTTGAACTCAGGAAGTGTTACGCTGTCTTTTGCTTTCAACTGCTACTTGTGCGGCAGGATGGTGCGAAGGCCCTTGCATTCCCAAAACACCCTCCTCCACTGACTCTGCCTACCGACAACAACTTGGCTGCAAGAAGACGCGCAAGGCTGATAGCAGCTATGAGGGCCTGGCTTGCCAAAGCATAAATCTGCCCAGACATGGCCCAGGCAGGGCTTCAATCTGCAGAATCTCCCCAGCGTGCACACTGATCCGTGGCTTCTCACAGTCATACGGAGTGAAGCAGCGAAGGAATCCATCCGAAGATAGCCGGAGCAGCTCTTCACAAATTCGCCCTTCAAAATGCACCGACCCGACCAAGGCCTGTCAGCGCAACATGACCCCTGATCTGCCAAGCCCCTACATCCGCAGACAAGAAGCTCTCCTACACAACACTACGCAATTTCACTGAAAGTCCTCCTGAATCACGCTTGCTCGTCCTTGCCGGGCATGCGCAAAAGCAAGCCCACAAACCACGCTGTCCGCGGCAACGAAAAAGCGCGGTGGCATCAATTGCACCCGTCGTCGCTGTCCCAGCGTTCGACGTCGGACCTCTCCAGCGCGGAAGGGACACGGTGACACACTAATTGCTGCAACCGCTGGACCGTGCGGAGTCGCCCGGTAAACAAAAACAATAAAAATGTTGGATCGCTGTCCGCCACCCAGAATGCGGCGGATGTCAACAACGACTGCTACTACTACAGATATAAGGCCATGTAGCGTTATCAGCCCGTGTGTACGCATCATTGCGTATCATGGTGGCTTCTTCCGCATGTTGGGAAAATGTAAGAGTCTTTCCTGCTTTGGGAAGTGCAGGTCGGACAGCTGGCTTCTGGTCAATTCTGTCGCATAGGCATACGCCCATTGTGCATTATGGTTGGGAGGGTCCATATTCATTGCTGTTTCACCCGCTGGCTTCGAGCCGGCCCTGAGGTATAGCAGCGCAAATGCCGGCCACACTCTGGAAGCAATACTCCAGTCAATGTTAACAGTCTACCCTGCGGTGTTCCAGGTTCCAGTGATGGACACTTTTGTTGCCCCCTCCTATCCGCCAGTAAGTGCGGAACTTAGCTCTCCTCACTCATTGGGCCTGGGTATGCCTACATGACTTCTTTTTCAACGACACATGTCGCGCAGCCTTCACCGGCAGTCCAGCTACCACAACCATGAATAGAACCGCATACACATGAACCAATCACACAAAAATTTGCTCGGCTGTTTGCCAGGACTCTTTGTTGGCTAATCTGGCAGGGCTGCTCATATGGCCAGCATCTAGACGTGGGCTCCCTTCCACAGATGCATCGGTCTGCTCAGGGGTCATGGTGCCAGTAACAGCTGCGCGAACCACCACATTCCTCTGCACAGCTACATCCAGACGTGCACGACATCACAAGCAAACGTCGGCGTGGCTCTAACGCTAAAAAGAGCTCTGGCGGTCCTGAGCTTGGACTCTTCCTCTAGCTGGGCAGACACGACGTGGCGGAACTGTTCCAGCGTTTTGACTGCACAGCAGGTGTACCTACACAGGCCAGCACACATCATTCAATGCAGTGACCAAACAGCAAGTTCAAGGAAGCATCAGAATTGAACTGGGCAGGCCTCCTAGCCCCAGGGCCTCTACGGAAGGTTCTCAGACGCCGCTTCGGGCGGCAAAGTGAAGCCAGCTCTTGAGAGTCTTTCGCTGTCCAGAAGGTACCACCCGTGTCGGTGAGCGAGAAAATATACCAATCCCGCACCTGTAGACGTGTTATGACTCTATGTTGTACGAACAAGGTGCTTTTTGCTGTAATTTGATGAGCTACCGCGACGCTATGGATATATTATATCTCACAAGAGCCGTAGCTGGGCCAACATAGGGCACAGAACATTGGCCTGCTCGGCACAATCCGGAAGACAACAATGAGAATCCAACACGACATGCATGACCCTACTGAGACCATGCGGCCTTCCGTCGCCGGAATCGATCAATTGCTTCAATATAAAATGGAACTTGAAGCCGAAGATCTTCAGGCGATATACCATCAATACTCCGTGGCCGCCAACTCTCAATCTGCAGCAATGCTGCGGAATGGCTTTTGCTCAAAGCACGCATCTCATCCTCGTCCTGGTCGTATATTGCATCCTCATCAAGCGAATCTTGCGTTGTTTCTGAATCACTCTGGTCGTCTGCCACCAGCAGCTCTTGAACGTCTGATCCAGCGGCAGACCCCTCCTCAGAAGCATCGGATGCCACTTCCAGAACAGTTTTCGGCGATTCGTCATCAAGCCCGGCTGGAACATCTGCAGACTGTTTCTTATCAATTTGCCAGTCATCCCCTTCAGAACCCCTTGCAAAGAATATCTGCAAAATCAAGCTGTCCCTCCAGTTTGGATGTTCGCCACCGCATCGACCGAGATCGTAGATGAAAGCACACCCAGACTTGATCTCTCCGAGGACGCTCTCTAAGGGAAGAGGGCTTATTGCCGGCACTTTCAGCAACTCCCACGTGCAAAGGTCAAGGTAAGCCACCCTCCAAATGAATGTGTATGTGCTGGTCGTATCCACCTCCAACAGGCCTGGCCCAGCCCAGGCGATGTTTTCCACTTCCTCGCTTCCTAGTTGAGGTGGCTCTTCTCCATCAGGCGTTCGGACAAAGCACATGAGGGCCCGAATGTGAAATCCCATCTGGCAAGGGGAAGTCTTGCTGCCCAAGTCAATCACGAAGCGGCCTCCAGTTTTTTTCTTCGCAAATTTTGCGCCCACTGAAACCACATTCGACATGATCCAACCCAGGTTGAGCTCGCCGTCCAGCGTTCCACCAGCCCAAATGTTGGTGGAATTTTCTTGCCCCATTGTTGCATTATGTTTAAATTTGCCTTGAAACTGTACAATCAAACCTTTCCTTGGGCCATGCGTGTGCTCCGGCTTGACGTTGCCAGGCTCGTTGCCTGTGTCGTGGATGACATGGAACAAACCTCCAGGGATAGAAGCGCTCCAAGTAACACAATGTAATTTTCTTTGGAAATCCCACTGCCTTTAAAACCCGGGGAATCAAACTCCACGGGACGTCCATTGATTTCTACCGGAACTCTCTCCCCATTGGTGGTCCCTAAAGACAAAAAGAAAGGGCGGCTCCGCGCGGCCATCCAAGCCCACCCACGAACGCTCCCAAAGGTGCTGCGGCATGCATCAAAAAATCAACAAGACAAAAGCAGCGCTGACACAAACCCATTCTAGGGCCTCCAGGGCTTGTCATACAAACCAGAAAACATGCGCAGGCTTGTCGCAACAATGCCCATCACCGTCTCCTCTACACCTGCTCACCTACTCCTGCGCCTTACAAAGTAAGACGCATCCCACTATGCGGTCGCTTTAGCGACCAAACTTTTTAACAATTCCTGACATGATGCCAGCATGTGGCAGCCTTTGCATCTACCCACCAAATTTGATTCAGCATTTGCAATGCATTTTCCGATTCCACGTCTTTAAGGAGATCGCGCAAGAAAAAACGAATCAATGCAACATGTACTTGCGCGTGCTATTCGGCTTGCAAATGGGAAACTCTGACAATGTAAGTGACCTGCACAGTTTTTCCAGCGTTGTCATCACAAAGACCCTTCATCTGCCCGATAGGCCCCACTTGAAATGCATCAGGGGAGCCGGAAGCCATAGACTTGAAGGTGGATAAGGGTGGGACGACCGTGGATGATTAGCGCAGCCTGCAAAATTCCTAGTTTTACGAGCTCTTGGCCTTGCGTGCCTCTTTCGACGTGCCCTTGCAATCTACTTGAATCTACTTTGTATGCAAATGCAACGGCCTTCTGAAATGACACTTCAAACGCATCAAACATGTTTTTCCCCTGCGGCATCCTGCGGCCTTCCACTGAGCAAAATCCCGTCGCACAACAAAACATTTGCATGTCCTGAGGTTGGTAACGTTCGGACATGATCTTCGTGAAATCGTTTGTCCGGAACTTTATATTCTCTTCGGAAACATAATCTGATGTCACATCCCGGTTCGATATCCAAACATTTATTTCCATGCCATGTCCTGCTGTTTTTTTGGCGGGTGACACATTTGCAGGCCAGCCCCCCGCAACACAGCGACCCGGGCTTGCAGCGTTTGAGAAAAGGAACCACTGCTGCGCATGATCCATTCACATGGAATGCTCACATGTAAGAAAAACCGGCAGCCCCATTGCGGGAGCGCCCG
>CAJNIZ010003023.1:10391-24567 GCA_905231905.1 Symbiodinium pilosum | reverse complement strand
GGTTTAAGGTTCAGGGTTTGAGGACGTCTATTTATCGATGCATTTATCTATTGACTTGTGTCTACTATGATTCTTGCTACTGTCATTTTTATGGGTACTATTCGCGTTAGCCTTATCCTGATTTTGAGAAACTCCTTTTCCTATGACTCTATCCGTAGGATACCTAAGAGAATTACCTTTGCCCAAACTAAGATGGAAAACGTAACGGCGTCTGAAGAAACGACTGCTCCTTTATAACGAGACCACATGGGGCCCTCTGAGGCAGTCTAGGGCCTAGAGGACCACATACATGTCAATGGTCCAAAGTGAACTCAAGTCAGGCCTCGGGGATTTAAGGTTCAGGACTTAGTTTTTACAGTCTATCGTTTTTTGAATTACAGTTTGCGCGTTAGGATATATGAAGGCTGTAGTTTTCCGGATTTAGTGTCATGGGGTAAGATCCTTCTCTTCGATCTCCAACATATGGATGCTGATCAGAGTTTTTTTTCCAAATGGCCATTCTGGAAAGCAATCCCAGACAGGCTCTCTTGCAGACCTACAAGATCTCTGAATAATTTCTCCAAAGGACCTTGAGATCAAACCCCCATGGCGACCTGTAAAATGCTACACCTGCAAATCCTACAGTAGTACAGCTGTGCCAGCACGTAACCGTTTACAGTAATAAGGGTCAGATTGCGTGCTCGATGCATTCATACTGAAACTCTTAACAAGCTGTGACTGGGTTTTGGCAGCATCCAACCGTACAGCTGTAGACTCCGCCCCTTGCCTCATTCATGACTTCTGGGTGAGCTGTTGTCGTCGATGTTCGCAGCTGATGAACAACTTGCGCGAGAGCAATTCCTGGGCTAAGGGATCACGAGCACGAAGGGTAAAAGGGGTAGGTTGAGGATTTAGGGTTTAGGGTTCGATAACATTGAAGGTATTGCACATGCAGTTTGCAAGTCCCAGTCATAATCCAACCCCGACTCCCCACACCCTAAACCCGAAACTTTAAACCAATATGCCCTAAACCCCCAACCCCCTGAAACCAACTCCTCCACCCGTAAACCTTACCGGCGAGATATGTATACATATATAAATATACATAGGTATCTGTATACATACAGAGAAAAACACATGCCAATTTACACAAGCTGTAGGGTTCAAAGTGGCTCCATATCATGCTCCTTGTTGAACTCCCTACCAACCACCCAAAAACCGTAAACACTAAATCGTAGCTTCTGTTTTGTTTTGCATTCCTTCCTTCCGTACTAGCAAGCAGCAAGCTAACCTTAAACACTCTGAGTGTGTGTATATATATATATACACATATCCATCTATATCTTCTATTGTATCTACATCTGCACCTATATCTTTATCTACTTATTGTAGGCTAACCCCTGACAAGTCCACCTCTCTGTGTTGGAAGGCTACCAAAAAGCAACCGAGCAGCCTACATGCGGTGAAGTGAGGCAAATGGCTGCCTGCAAAGTAAAGCTTTCGAGCATGCGCGTGCGGAGACGGAGTCCGCCCATACTAGTTTGAAAAGCGAGCGGCTGCTTGCAGACATAAACATCCAGAATCCCCTGAACCCTAAACCAGAAACCCTAGACCCTAAACCGCAAATGCTACCAGGAATTCATTTGGACGGTTTTGCCATGGGAGACGCGGGGGCATGGAAATGACTACAGTGACGTACCTTGGGAACAAGATCTGCTGAGAGGTTACCTCCACAAATTTGGCGCTAATCTGGGAACGGATCTTACCGAAAGCACCAGAGACGGATCTTCCATCATACATTGAGCCTAAGCCTAGAGGGGTGGGGCCTGTCAGGCGGGGTACCATATGTGTATATATGTATATATTTCTTTTTAAGTATACATAAACCCCCACTTTCCAATCAATTATTCACCCAAGAGTCTGGACTCCGCTAAAGCCTCCTCCGCATGCGCCATGACTGCCTGCATCAAGACTTGCTGGTCGGCTATAGTACTATAGGGCTTTGGGTTTAGGATGGTATCGGGGTCTGGGAAATACTATTATTGCTCTTATTACTATTACTACCATCAGTATTGCCTTTGCTCTGCACAGGGGTTGGGAACGGAAGAGAAAATTGGAGCCACTTTTGGGAGTTCAAGGTTGACAGCAGGTGATGGAAAATCAGATGGAGATTGCACTGGGAAAATGGAAGCTACGCCCTAGTGTTTAGGGTTTAGGGTTGGGAATGATGGAAATTCCAGTCGATGGACAATGAACGGAAACTAGCCGTGGGTAAGAAAATCTGTACAGTTTAATGTCAGGGAATGCAACAAAAAATGGAAGCTACTACTTACTATTTCGGGATAATCGGATAAAAGGAACGAAAGAATGTAAAAGAAACTGCAAACCACCAGAAATATATGGGGGGCATGATAAACGTGCTGCAATTCCCCTCAGCCCCACCAAACCCGAAAACCTACTGCACCCTAAACCCTACTATACCCAAAACCTGAAACCCCAAACCCTAAACAAACAACCAGTAAGGGGACGCAGAAAGCCCACAGGAGGGGGCTTGGGACTTTCGAATGGGTTGGGAACCCTTCAGAAAGCTTATAACAATGAGGGAGTTTCATAAATTACCGAAGAGGGTTTTGTAGGGCTTGGGGATGAAGGCTTAGGGTTATATGGGTTTAGGGTTTCCTGGTTTAAGGTTGAGGGTTTAGGGTTAGGGTTATATGGGGGTCCATTTTGTAGTCATTGGGGTTTATACACTTTCGTAGAGGGCCATCCTAACCGAAAAGGAATCTTTTTATAACTGTTTAGGACACAGGCATGTTGGACAACTACCGTGTGTGTGTGTGTATATATATATATATGTGCAGGTATGGTTTGGGGGTTGGAGGTCAAGTGTCAGGGCTTAGGGTTTATGGATTATAAGAGATTCGGGATTTGGCTTGGCTCGGGGGACGTAGTGACGACTAAAAACTGGACTTGAACCCCTACCTGACATCCGTTGGATGTCTTCAAAAAAGTTGCCCCCCAAACAGGATGTGGGGCCTGGGGAAAAACCCCAGTTGTACTTTTTGAGCCCCATGAATCCCCCGTGAACCTCAAGGCAAAGCCCGTTCACATAGGAATATACACTTTCTACCTTCTCCCCAACACATATGGGCGCTTCCCAAGGAGTTTCCCAAAAAGGGATCTTCCTTACATACCCTGAACTATCGCAAATCAGAATCCTTCTCGTAGGGGCTCCCTTTTTCAACCCTAATGCTAAGTTTGGGAACCCCTCAGGAGTCACAGCTCCACCAAGCCTATCCCTGTAGCGCCGATGGAGAAGCATGCCACTTAGGCAAAAGCAACGCTTACATCGCTTAGGGTGTAGGGCTTAGGGTTTGAGGTTTAGGGCTTCGTGCGCCAAAACCCTAACCCCAAAACCCTACTCTTGCCTTAGGTTACTTGACTCTCAAGCCGCAAACTTTTTTGAAACCCTAGATTGGAAGACCTACATCAAGGTTTAGGATTCAGGGCTTAGGTTGCAAGACCTACACCCAGGCTCGAAAAACCTTGTGGTAGGAGCCCCTACATGAGGGTTTGTGGTTTAGGGACAGACCCTACCTCGGCTAACCCAAGTACCTACTCAACAATTGAAAATATGTTCAAAAAAGGTTTTGTACCTCACGATCATATTTGGATGTCTTTACCTTTTTAAAGGGTCTAGACTACCCTGGGTAGAGCTGAAACCCTTCCTTGGAAAAGTTGATGGACAAAATTCTGCATGACATGCGATGTATACTACCGGGTACCACAATACCCAGGGTTTTCGTGTACAGGGTCAGGATTTCCGTCCAAGAAGCCAAAGCCCAAAGAACCAACCCAGAGATTGGTAGAAATAACGACAAAAATGACTTAATCCTAAACCCTAACTCCCCCCGCACCAAAAAAAGTCACCCTAACTTTTGAAATATTTTTTCATTGGCTGAAGGACCCAAAGCCTGCATGACCTGCTGTTGGACTGCAGCCCGGCGAATGAGCTCCTGAGGCTTCTCCTGAAAAGAGTCGCACGGCTTAGCGTTTGTCTGGGGCTTAGGGTCCAGGATAGTGTAACCCCTGAAACTTCCATGCCTATACTCATTCCTACAACTCACTTAAATATCCATAGCAATAACGCGCCACAACAATGCAAGCAGAACTCGTAACCTTCGTCCCATCACTCATCAGCAGGCTTATAACTTCGCGAGGGCGGAACCCTTAGTGGGAAACCCTGGACCAAAGCCCAAACTTACTCCCAACCCTAGGGCCTGAACCTTAGTCCCCGAAACTTTAGCCCTGAACCCTGGACCCCCCAAAAATCCCAGCCCTAAACTTGAGACCGTAAGCCCCGAAACCCTATGGACCCTAAACCCTCGAACGCTTCAGGTGTTGGTTCGCCTCATGGGTTTGGCGCACGTGACTTTCTGGCAAACTCGGGGTTGAGGAGCTTTAGCGTGGTTGAGCTCTCAGAGCCAACTTGAAATCTTGCTGATGTGAGGATTATAGGGTTCTATAGGATTATATAAGGTTTAGGGTTTAGGGTCTATAGTATACAGGAAGTATATTAATAAAGGAATTATATAGGGATTACATAAGGGTTCTGTAGTGGTTTTAGGGTCTAGGGTCTTAGGACTGGAAGAAAGAAAGGGAAACTACCGTGTTACCTGGATTTTTGTCCTAAGTCTGCAGCCTATGAATTCCCTACACCACACACCTTTTGAGGTATTTTCATATTCTTGGGTTTGGGGCTAGACTTAAACCCTAAACCTTAAACCTGCGGTACTGCCACCACCCACTAACAGACACCACAAACCAAATCACAAAAAACAACACAACACCATTTTCATGGCTTAAAAGGAAATGAAGACTAAGGCACTCCGGTGTGTGCTCTGGTGTGTGTGTGTGTTCTTTTTATGAAAGGAAAAGCACAAACGGAGCACAAACTACTTTTGGATTTCCAGTTTGTGGTCTGGCTTGTGCTGGGTGATTGGCAGTTTGTGCTCTGATTTGTGCTTCCAGTTTTGTGCTCAGTTTCTCGAAGGAGTTGTGTTTTTTTGGACTAGGTCTTCCTTAGTTTGTGGTTTTTTGTGCTCCAGGATTTGTGCTTCTAGTTTTGCAGTTTGGGCTGCGAAACTGCTGGCCTTAAGGATTTCGACTTTTCAGTTGTGCTCCCACTTGTGTTTTTTCGGCCTTCCTGCTCTGCTTTTCTGTGCTTCCACTTCTTGATTTTCTGGATTCCAGAGGGAGGGATAGGGAGAGGGTGACAGTGAAAGAGGGCATAGGAGGAGACAGAAGGAGAGGGTGAGAGGGAGAGGGTGAGAGAGGGAGAGAGCAGAGAGGAGAGATAGGAGAGATAGGAGAGATACGGGGAGGGAGAGACAGAGAGAGGGGAAGGGCAGGGAAGGCATAAAGAAGGCAGGGAGAGGGAGGTGGTCAAGGGCTTGACAGGCACAGCTGGATTTCACTGTTTAGAGACGGGTTGGATCTGACCATCTGACCTAGTTTGGAGAGATGGGCAGAGTGGATTTGAGCAACCACCGCACCTTCCTAGGTGTTGTGCTTTCAAAAGAGAAACCCACTAAGCGACTCTTAGTGGGTGGGGGCAGTACTGAACCTGAACCTCAAAACCCAACTCTACCAACCCCAGCATCCCGAAGTAGGTGCAACGCGCAGGCTTCAAGACCCAAAGTAAGTCCACGGGAGCTTTGAAAGGGTTTAGGGTTGAGGGGACTAGTTAGGGTTCTGGATTGAGGGTTTAGGATTTAGGGTTAGGATTTAGGATGCAGGGTTTGGGATTTAGGGTTTAGGATTTCGGATTTAGGAGTAGGGTAGCCCCTGGCAAGCCGAGGATCAAGAACTTTCGGGAGGTCGCTGAAGCCGGACAACACATCTGAGCTGTGTTTGTCCTTGTCTTACTGGGGGTCAGTAGGGAATAAGGGAACACAATATATGCGGATGATATTCCTTTATTCCCTACTGACCACCAATAAGTTGTGTTCTTGCTTGGGGCGGTGGTTCAGTTACAGATCTCATGATTTACTTTGGGAGCAATATAAGCTTTATATGTTGATGTGAGCTACAGCCTAAACTCCTTGGATCCCCCTTGATAACCGATAAGAAAAAGTACAGGTCTAGGGCTTCTCAAACCTTGCAGGTGGCGTGAGTGACACAAAGTTAGGCTACACACTTCAGCATCCTACTGAGGACCTGTGAAACCTGAGAACCTACAATTTTAAAAGCCTCCCCTACGCCATAACACCACCCCGTAGCGAAAGTGGAGGGGGTGTAGATCCCTCTGGGCCACACCTAGCGCAACCTAGACCCATGGAAAAAATCAAGCCTAAACCCTATACTCCCAATACCCAAAACCAAGAGTACACCGGTTACTCTGGGTAAGTTTTGGGGCCTAGGCTCGGGGGATGACAGACTTGAGAATTATGTAAGGGGTTATAGTCCCCCTTAAGTAGACAGCATATCGGGGTATATGGGGATCTTATTCTAGTATACCCAAAGCCATATTCTAATCACAAACCAACTGCAGCCCCCTCAAGCCCCTCAATTCCAATTGTATTGGGTCGTATTTACAGCTTGAAGTGTGCTGCACATAACCAAGAACCTTCGATTTGCCGTGAGGCTTCAAGATGTAGATGATAGTTGAGTAAGACTTGCAAGGGAAGAAGGTTCAAGGCGTTCCTCTTGCTTCTGCCTCTGGCCCACTTTACAGACTGCAGCTGGCTTTGGGGGATAGTGAAGGCACGCGGTAGCAAGGATCGCGGTGATGAGCAAGAATAAGGATAGCAACGAAGAGCATGCGGATCTTCGTAGAAAATGGCGCTGATGATGGCCATGGTGGTGATGATGAGGACAATAGAAAAAGTAGGGGCTTCAGAATTACCCAAATCCTTTTCAGACCTGTTGAAATGTCCAATACTCTAATTTTACAAGGAATACAATAACGAAATTCACTAAGAGAGTGCGGGGCCTATCTGTGGCTCCCTTTACCACCAGTTTAACGGAATATAACTACTGTTGATACTAAAAATCCTGCATGACCTTAGTATACTGTAGTACCATTATTCCCAAGGTTTCAGGTACTCAGGGTCATGCAGGATTTTTAATACCCACCGTAGGAAATGAAGGGTTCCAACTACTAAAGTGTAGGTAGTTGGAGTCACCTTACCCTCCCAGCGAGCCCGATCGATTTTGGCCATTCCACACATGAAGAGTCCGGTGTTTGGGGAGTTTAGGGTTTAGGGTTTTAGGGTTTAGGGTTTTAGGGTTTAGGGTTTTAGGGTTTAGGGTTTTAGGGTTTAGGGTTTTTTAAAAGAAGCCTCAAGCTGAGAACGGAAAACCCCAGACTTGTTTTTGGACATGCCCAGTAAATCGGTACGTCCAAAAACAAGTGGGGGTTTCAAATGGCATTTGAGCTATAGTCTAAACTCCTAGTATCCTCCTTAATGAGCACTATTATAGTAGCCCTATATGGTCCCCTATATAACCCCCTTTAAGGTGTCTGTTTAGATTACAGCTCATTTGGGAACAAGTTCACTGAAGCTCGGATCAATGCCATTACCTTGCAAAAACTCAGTATCCTAGATAAAAAAAACTTACTTGAGGGTCATAGGGTTTAGGGTTCGTAGGAAGAATGGAATATAGGAACCATAGAGGGATTGCATTCCCTTATTCCCTACAAAGCACCAGAAAAAAAGCAAGTGGGGAATAAGGGAATATCGTGACTGATTAATCCGTGTATGATATACACCTTTATTCCCTACAAAGCACCAGTCAGACAAGCATACCTTGAATGCCCTAAACCCTAATCCCTAAACAGCAGATTCCATGTTCTTTTCCATTATCCCTATACAACCCCCTGTATCACCTTGTCTCGATTCCAATGCCTTGCGAGTGTCCGCGAAGGGGTGCCTTCGCGGGTCCGCGGCTTAGGATTTAGGATTTAGAGTTTAGGGTTCGCGGTTTCAGGGTTTAGGGTTCAGGGTTTAGGGTCTAAGGTTTAGGGTTCAGGAAGTTGGTAGGGTCGGGGGGACCGGGGGAGTACATTTCTAGAAAAACAGCCCACATGATGGAATGTTTCGGGGACGGCCCATTCATTACAAAAGGAAATTCCAAACAATGGAGCCATAGCTTCCAAAAGATCCCACTTCCGGGCTTAAGGTTATGGCCTCAAGGTTGGAGGATTTAGCCTGGGCTGTCTTGAGAAAAGTTTCACAGGCTCTGATCCTTATAGCCCCCAAACAAGCAAAGTGGTGATGTAGCAATTTGAACTATGGTCTAAACTCGTAGTATCCCCTTTAGTCCCCCTATAAATGTCTCACTTCCTTGCATACTTCAAAGTACCATCACCCAGCTTTGGGGAATCCCCCAAAAAAGCCATTGTGAGCTTGAGCCAGGTGGTTTAAGGTTTACAACCCCCTTAAGTAGATAGAATATGGGGTGTATGGGGATCTTAATATTACATACCCAAAGCTATATTCTATCTACTTAAGGGGACTATAAACCCTAAACCCTAAACCTCTAAATCTCAAAACCCTAAACCCCTAAACCCCTAAATCCCTAAATCCCTAAATCCCTAAACCCCTAAGCCCTAAACCCCTAAACCCCTAGACCCCTAGACCCCTAGACCCTAAACTTGAAACCCTAAACCCTAAACCCTATCTACTTAAGGGGGACTATAAGGTTGCACACGGGAGGACTCTCACGCCATTCGCTGGGTGCTGACCCACTGCCGAGCTGCCAAAGCAGCTTGCAGCGAGCCAAGGCCATGGGATTTAGGTTTTAGGGTTTAGGGTTTAGAGTTTAGGGTTCAGGGTTTAGGGGTTTAGGGTTTAGGGCTAAGGGCGTAGGGTTTGGGGCTTAGGATCCCTTTGTAACGTCATTTCTTGCAAGTTCATGGTAGCTATAACCTACGTATACCTGAACCTAGCCCACTGGGTCCTAGAGATATCTGTATGTATAGCCTGGCCCCCCGAGGGCCCTTAATAGGGTGTACTTGGGCTGAACGTCCTGGACCCATGCGCAAATAGATTGTAGTTACCCGCGAACCTTCAAGTAGAAGCCCGCCCGAAACCCTAAACCTTAACCCTAATGTAAACCAATTTTTAAGCCCCCTCCGTTTAAGGGCCTTAATATTAGGATCCTTATTACATGGGAGTGGGTTTATGAATCAGGGGTCTACATTAGACCTCTAAACCTCATGAAGACCATGTGTTTCGAGGGTGCACTGAAGCAATCGAACTTCATGGACCCATCTGGGCGCCCTAGCTGGTGCGGCTGGCATGCTTTTAGAGCATAGGGTGTAGGGCATCATGAGGTTTAGAAACGCCCCACTCCCCTCTTCCACAGACACATAAGAAATCCTTTCCTCGCTCTAGTGTCTAAACCGCCTTTAAAAAGACAAAGGGGTGATCCTTTCCTGCCACATTCCAATTTGAGCCAAAACCTCTGCCTCGCCATGGCTTTATGAAAAAATACCTTCAGCCAACCCCATGACTTTTTGCCATCCAAGGTGCTGCTGCACAAGGACTTCCGACATTCCAGGAATTTCTTTTGCATCTGTACCAGTCACGTCGCCACTTTCACAGACGGAGGTACATGCATGCATCATGGCGCCGAGTGGGGTCTGGCTTGGCAGCCACTTCTTGCTACCCCAAACACAACATGTCCTCTGAATCCTGTCTCACACGGTATGCCTGATGAAAAATGGGGCTTAGGGTTCAACATGCGTTTGCTTCCACAAAGTGCACCCTTGCGGATAAAAGTCTTGACTGGGTCGCTGTTGGGGAACTTAAACTCAGCTACGATTATAAGGGCGCCCCAATATTCATTATATGCCCATATTGTGTTGGCTTAGTTTCAGCTTAAAGCCCGAAAGGAACTTAATATAGGTTCCGTGACAGCAACTCGTGCAAGGCATGTATCTACCTAAACCTTAAATCTGAAACCCAAATATTCGGCTTACAAAGTCGTGACCAGCAATCCCCTAGAACAGCTGCAAAGGTGTTCTCCCAGCTTGGAGGCATGCACTATGTTTCAACAGTGTTTAGGATTCAGGATTTACGCTTTAAGATCAAGGGTTTAAGGTTTGGGATTCAGGGTTTACGCTTCAAGGTTTAAGGTTGAGCGTCAAAGCCCTGAGCCCATGTATGCCACATCGAGAAGTGGAGTAACAAAATCTCAGGTTGGAAAACCCTAAACCCTATATAACCCCAAGATAGAAGTTTCCATCTTCTCTTCCATTATCCCCATATGACCTATATCACTCTATATCTTACCAGGGTAAGACGAGAAGTGGAGTAACAAAATCTCAGGTTGGAAAACCCTAAACCCTATATAACCCCAAGATAGAAGTTTCCATCTTCTCTTCCATTATCCCCATATGACCTATATCACTCTATATCTTACCAGTATAACCCTAAACCCTAAACCTACCACCCAAAGTACGCGAAGCTTAGGATGCTTCAGTCCCTTTTGTTGAAAGTTTTCATGTTTAGGGCTCAGGGTTCAGGGCTTTATGGATCGGTGAGTGTTTATGGCACGGGTTTAGGGCTTAGGGTTTAGGGTTCAGGGTTTAGGGCTTAGGGCTTAGGGTTAGGGTTTAGAGTTACTTTAGGGTTAGGGTTTAAGGTTTCTTCCAGGGTCAGGTTATAAACGCAGTGTAGGGTCGAGGATTTAGGGAAGGCTTTCGCAATCCCAAGCCCGCGCAATTAGGACTGTGAGAAAGGTAGCCCTAAGGGGTCCAAGGACCCCAATAAAGGGGTTTCAGGGCCCAAATACTAAAATATCAACGGTATGTGGGCCCTAAACCCTATTATTTGGGCTCCTGGACCCTTAGGGTATGGTCCTAATGTGGGGTTGGGTTTGCCAGAAATCTCTCTAAGTGGCAAAATCCTCGCTCTCGATTGGGCGACGCACCTGCCCGCCGATAAACAATAGGAAATGGAACCCTACGCTACTGTGTTTCGTGGAAGCGCTGGGGAGGGATAGTTGTCGGAGATCAAGGTAAATCATGGGTCCTTGGCGAGGAAAAGGCCAAGAAAATCTTGTTTTCTTGCCGAACCCTTCAACCCTAAACCCTAACCCCCTCAGCCCTAAATCCACAACCCTATGCATAAATCCCCCTTTGATTTAGACTATAGCCCCTTAACCCTAAACCCTAGACATATGATTACTGCTAGGCTTTTGTCGATCTAGGTTGATATCAGCACCTAATTACACACTGAGCCGTAAGGGCTTCTCACCATCCTTACCCAAACAAGGGGTTCGGGTTTAAGGTTAGTCAGGGTTTAGGGTTCAGGGCTTATAAAGACAACTTTCAATTCCAAAGGGGACTGGTTTCCCCTCAGAACGGGTATACTTTAGATCCTTAAACCCTGAACCCCAAACCCTGAACCCTGAAACCCTAAACCCTGAACCCTAAACCCGGAACCCTAAACCCTAAATCCGTTTTTTGCGTGCGACAATCAATGAAGGATGTGAGGGATGGGAGGCCCAAGAATGGCGCGCAGGTCTTTCTGGACGACACCACGGACCTGCATGTCAGGGCACAGCTGTCTTCCTGCACAGCCGGTCCTTGCCCCCACGCCTCCTGACGAGCAGCTTCTTCGGCTCGGTCCTTGGCTTTCTTTCGCTGCTTGGCCTTCTTCCCAGCCTCCTTGGCCCACAATGCCTGCAGCTTCTTTTCAGCCTCAGCCAGAATTTCTGTACACCTCCGCACGTGCTTCTCATCTCCTCAGCGTCGCCCTTGCTCTGGGCTTCCTTCAGGCTCTTGCGCTTCTTGCTGCGGCGGTCCCGCGCACTCTTGCGTTTCTTTCGCCGAGCCTCTGCTCACAGGCTCTCATTCACTTACCTTGGCTTCTGACACGAAAATCATACATGCTTCTCTCCTTGCCTCGAGCGCGGCAGCCGCCTTCCGGTCCTCCTCCGCTTTCTTGGCCGCCGCCGCTTTTGCTGCGGCCTTTTCTGACGCTTTGGAAGCGCGGGCCTTCGCCCGGCTCACTGGGCTGTTGGCCGGGGTAGGTCCCCGGACTCGCCTTGAGCCTAGCGAGACTGACCCGCCACAAAGCTCCAGCAAGCCTGCCAGGCGCATTGCCCTGGCGCGCCGAGCCCTGAACCCTAAACCCTGAACCCTGAAACCCTAAACCCTGAACCCTAAACCCGGAGCCCTAAACCCTAAATCCGTTTTTTGCGTGCGACAATCAATGAAGGATGTGTGGGATGGGAGGATGGCATCATGCCCGTAAACCGTACCGTACACCCCTAGACTTTCTTTAGGGTTTAGGGTTTAGAGTTTATGGTCCCCATTAAGTAGATGGAATATGGCTTTGAGTATATTATACTAAGATCCCCATATACCCCATATAGTCGATGTACTTAAAGGAGGACTATAGTAGGGAATAAGGGAACATATTCTATAGCAATTCTTAAGTATGTAGGGGACATATTCCCTGATTCCCTACTACCCATCAGTAAGTAGACCATAAATCAGTAGACCTCTAAACCACCAAATCACTAAAGTGGCTAAACACCTAAAGCCTGATACTCTCGCAAGCCCGCAACATCCAAACACTAAAACCCCACTCTACCGAGCTTCTCGCTTTCCATTCCCGGCTGCCGTCCTACGTCCCTGAACTGCCAGAAACCTTTGGGGTTTAGGGGTTTGGGGTTTGGGGTTCAAGGATACTGGAAAAGAACATCGAAATTACTGTAATTGGTTATATCAGGGGTGAGATAGGGATGATATAAGGTCTAGGACTTAGGGTCTAGGATTTGGGCTTCGGGGATTTGACTTTTCACTCTAGCTTCAACCTTTGAACCCTTAAACACGTGTTCTTTTGGCTCACGCCGCACGCGTGTGAGGTTCAAGTGGGAGGCTGCTGTTTCCCGGCTGGTTCCCAAGTGAGCAATGTTTTTTTAGGTAGTTGAACCTAGTAAGATAATATTCCTTATTTAAAATACTATACCCCAAAAGGAGGTTATAATCTTACTCTATATTGGGTACCATAGTATGCCCAAATAAAATACCACTCAAGTGAGGGTCTAGGGCCAAGAGTTTAGGGTTGGGGGTTTGAGGCTCAGGGTTTAGGGTCTAGGGTGTAGGCCTTAAGGCTCAGGATTTAGGGTTCAGCGTCTAGCACGTAGGATGTAGGGATTCAGGGTAACAGGTTGAGGGGTTGGGCTGTGGTAGATTAAAATGTGAGTCTGCACATTTCTGCAACAGGCTTTTTTGAGTCTCAATAAAGCAATGTCTGGAGACACAAGCACTTCAAATCCAGTTCTTATAGAAAACTAAACGGACCTGTTCCAAACCAGAGTCTCTGAACGCTAACCCCTATGAATCCTAAACCCTGAACCGCAGACACCTAGATGTCCTGTATACAGTCTGCTGAAACCGCCTGCGAACTCTGGCTGGAAAGTCCACCTCACTTGAGAACCAGTGGGTTTTCCGACTTTGGGAGGTTCATGGGTAATTATTGGGTACTGCCCCCACCCCAGTAACAGTCTATGTTCGGGGTCCTATCAAGTGCTATATATAACCAAATTATACTTATTATCCAACTGTTAGTGACGGGGGGCAGTACTGAAGGTAATTACAACCCTAAACCCCAAACCCTAAACCCCAAACCCTAAACCCTAAACCCTAAACCCCAAACCCCTAAACCCCTAAACCCTAAACCCTAAACCCCTACAAAGGTCATAAGACGTTTAGAACCACACTTTGCCACTACGGGGGGCTTATATACCAAGGTCTGAGTTCCAAATGTACGAATCCAAAACCCTACCTAAACCCTAGGGTTTAGGGTTTATGGTTTAGTGTTTAAGGTTTAGGGACCATAAGCCCTAAACCTTACATGATCCCTATATAACCCCTATATAACCCGTTAGAATAGTTCGGATTATCCATATATAGACCCAAAATACCGAACCCTAAACCACATGAGTAGCGTGATTTTGGTGGTTGAGCCTAGTAGAAAATATTCCTTATATGAGATATTATACCCCAAAAGGGGGAGATAATCTTACTCTATGTTGGGGACAAAAGTACCCCCAAATAAGATACGACTCAAATGAGCTTTAGTCTAAACTCCTAGTATCCTCCTTAATAACCTCTAGTATAAATCCCTATATAACCCCCTACATAACCCCCTTTAAGGAGTTTAGCCCTAAACCC
>CAJNIZ010003022.1:0-15786 GCA_905231905.1 Symbiodinium pilosum | reverse complement strand
CCACACCCCTGGGTGTGTCTGGGCGCCATTTCTATATATTGCCTCCAGCCACGCAGCAGGACGCCCTAAATCCTATACCCTAAACCCTTTGCAAGGACAGCTTCCCGCCTTGGCAGCGGCGTCACGACGCCACCCGGGATCGGCGCAGAGCCCCTTGGGTTGTTTTTAGGTTCCCTTTAATAGGATTTAGGGGTTTGGGGGTTTACGGTTTAGGGGTACTGCCTGGCAGCAATGAGCCCAGATGCAAAAAGGGTTTAGGATTTAGGGTTTGGGGGTTTAGAGTTTAGGGTTTTAGGGTGTAGTGTTCAGGGTTTAGGATTTAGGATTTAGGGCTATATGGGGCTTATGGGCTCTATATATGGATTATGGAGGTTCTGTAGATGTAGGGAGTCTAGGGGTATGTAGGGATGTAGTTTTGGGTCCTTCCCCCAACAGTAACTGTCCTGAAATGTGTTTTTTTCTCACAGGCGAGCTTCACTCTTGTCACTTCTTGTAGTATCTGTCACTGGAAGGGCTGGAAGTTCCTTGAACATATCTTTTATCTCTGTTATCTATAATCCTGATGACCAGCTGAAATCATAATTTCTACCAGAGGTTCAGGGAACTTAGAGGGGGGGGGGAATGACCTCAGCTATACAGGACTCAGGGATTGGAGCTGGGGAGGCAGAAGGTCTCAGATCGCTAAGTTCATCAACAGGGGGGGCAGCCCTAAACCCTTGCCCTTGTCCCCCTTAAGTAGATAGAATATGGCTTTGGGCATGTTATAATAAGATCCCCATATACCCCATATTCTATTTACTTAAGGGGGACTATGCCCAGAAGGAGCATGGGATCATGGGGGGCCGTTTAGGGATTCAATCGGAATGATTTTAGTAACTCTTGGATAGATGGGCGTTCGATGCTATATCCCCCATGAGGACCCTTGAACCCTAACCCTAAACCCTAAACCCTATAGAAGCCACCTATTGCCCCTGTACATTCCCAGGGTCCCTTGGGGTTCTTCTTGCTGCTGTGAAACACTCCCAGATCCAGAAATTCAGATCCACAAAATGCGCGCCGTCGAGATAGGGATGCAGGAGACTATGGGTTGATACAAGGCACAGATGCGTACCCTAAACCCTACGCCCTGGAACCCTAAAGCCTTGGGTATTTGCCAAGGGGTTGGAAGTAGTTCAACAAGGGCTGGATGCTTAGGCTTTAGGGGGGCAAAGAAGGAAGAATGGATCTCCCAGGCGAGGGGGCAGAAGCCATACAAGGTCTGGGGTTTAGGGTTTAGGGCTTCGGATTTAGTGTTTAGGGTTAGGGTGGGTTACATCTTGCCAGCCTAATGGGCTTTTCAAATTTCAAACCAGCAGGAAAGGATCATGTTCTCCAAGAAGGGCTGACTTTTGTTACATGTTTGTCTTGGGTCCCTGGCGTCCAGACAGGGGCGTGCTACTACAAGCTATACATCCTGCCCTGAAGGCCTCAGTACGCAAATAGTGGAATACAGCCTTGCCTGGGAGAGTACGACATTTTCTCGAAGTGGGCGGAAGCAGCGCAAGAACCTAAAGGCCCATACATCCAGAGCTGGCTTCAGCACAGGAGAGTTTCAGGCATTGAGATGCCGATCGATGACCTAGGGCATGCTTTGAAGAGCAATCAGGATGATGACGTTGAGAGTGACATGGCCTGGAGGGAAACAGCCGAGCACGAGAACTACTCGTCGGTGGATGGCTTCCAGAGGTGGAATGCGAGGTGCAGCGAATCATCGACACTGTCTTCATCAAAATGTTCGACAGCTTGGAAGCCTGTGAGAAGTACTTGAGGATCACGTCCAAGTTGGCCATGATCGTTAAGGAGCGCCCGGATGGCTCTGTCAAGAGACGCCTCATTCTTTGATGCCCAGAGATCCACAATATCGGTAATAAGATCCCAGCCCTCAAGCCCTCGACCCGCAATCTCACGCAGACACCTCGAGCTGAAACTTTCAACGCCCTCAACGGTAAACCCCCTACAGGTACCTGGACCTGGACCCTTAAGGTTAAGCCTCAAACCCTAAGCCCCGCAACCCCAAATATTAATTCCTCTGACAAGGCATATTCAATGGAGCTTTCAAACAGTCAGGAGTGCCCTGTTGGGAGGTTCCTATAGTAAGGAGGAGTATATTGTTTTTCGTGTATATAAGGGGACCCCTTAACCCTAAACCTTAGACCCTCGACCCTCAACCCTGAATCCTAAAACCCAAACCTGAATCCTAAACCTTTAACCCTAAGCCCTAAACCCTCACACCACAAGGTCTAGCAAGTTGAAGGTTCCGTCTGCGGGCCTGCGGAGGGAACCTTCATGGGCACCCCCTGTAGATCATGGGACGCGAGCCCTTCAGCCCTACCTAGGGGCTTCTATGTAGTTCTGTGTGGGAGTGGTTATAGTTTTTTTGGTAACGGATTATAGTGTATACCATATACTACCCAAAAGGAGCTACATGGGAAGTTCTGGGTAAGCCCTAAACCCTGTTTTGGGAACGAAAAGCCGAGGCCCGGGAGTTCGAGGGTCAGGTGAGACAGCTCACGCGAAAGATCCAGGAGAGTGACTTCTTTCAGGGCTTAGGGTTTAGGGTTTAGGGTTCCAGGATACTTATGAGGCGTTAAGTACGGACTACTATTGGGGATTACATAAGGATTACAAAAAAAGATCATATGGGGCTTCAGAAGGTTTGAAGAAGAGACTGCTACAAGGGATTACGTTGGGATTATTAAGAGGTTTTATGTGAGGATTGCTATAGAGGATGATATAGGGTCTCCTGCCCTTATCATGTACTAACTCCTACAAGGGGCTATATGGGAGCTGCTAGAAGGGATCTTGTAGCAATGACTGGAAGACGAGATTCCATTGGATATCCTATAGCTCTAAACCCTAGAGTTTATGCACGGACTGCTACCACTAAAAGTTGACGAGAAGTGTTACTATGGTACTGCACGGGATTCTTTGCTTCACGCTGTAGGGGACCATATAGGGACTACTTTGTGGGAACGTGTATATGGCCCTGGCTTTTGCACATTTCAGGGCTTAAAGGGTTGGGTTTAGCAAACAAGCCCTTGTGCTCCAAGACTAGGCCCTAAACCAAAACCGTAAGTCATGGATCAACAGACTGAACCGTGTTCTAGGTTACGGCCGTAGTTGTTGAAGTTCCGTTTCCTATGGTTGTGAGTTGGGTCATTCCCCCTCACAGTAAGAGTCCTTAAAGGGGCTACTCTAGCTCATAGTACCATTTAATGGTAACTGTTACTGTAAGGGCCCAAGTTATGGGCATGATTTCCACGACGAGTCCCCTTACCTTTGGGTATATCCATCATCCCCCATAGCCCCTCCCAATAGAATTGAACATACAAATTGCCTGGAGCAAGAAGTGTGTGCGATTGGGGGCAGGGGGTCCGGAGGAAGGCATGGAATCCTAAACCCACATTCCTAAGCCTAATCCCCAAACCCTACATCCAGGGTTTAGGGTTGAATAAACATGGCAGGAGCGCATGCGCCTCACTCGAGATGCCACTTCAGACCAGTCCGAGGGCGTAGCAGCTGGTCTCAGAAGGCTTTGTCGCAGTTTGAATTCTTGGTAGCTGAGTACGCGCCTGGTTTGTTCGGTGTACCATTTCGAGCTTGTTATGCCCTCGAGAAGCTTTCAAAAATCAAGGTTCTAGGGCCTGTTAAACGGTCTGACTCAAGTATGGGTTAGTTGTCTGGTGGTCAAGGGATTCATGCAGCAATGCCGGGGCTTGCTTTTTGGGTTCCTGGGAGTCACGTCATTTAGGACTCTACAGTGTTCGTGTGGCTACCACAGAAGTTGCACAGCATCGGCACAGGCAGAAATACGTAGAGCCCACACCGCGTTGCATGTACGCATACGTGCACACGTGGACAGATGTTTTCACATTTGAGCTCCGGAGCTTGCTCCGAAAATGGTCTGCGTAGCAATCATTTAGTCGTTCCGGGCTTCTTGGATGTTTCGGAGTTTGCTGCGACTCCCCCAGCACATGCACGGGCAACAATGAGACATAGGGGCTTCTGGAAATGATTTGTTAAACTAGTGTTCTGTTTTTGTTTGTTGGGGGGGGGGGGGNNTGGTCATAATAAGGACAATTGTGTATTGGCGCTTTATAAGGGGACCCTAATTGCTGAAAACTACCATATGCCTTTATGCTTTTCAGATTTGCGGGAAGCCAGGCGTCCACCTACGACAGCATTTTATTCAAAGGGCACTGCGTCCACCAAGCGACTGTGGACCCCCAACAAGGACACGTCAAGATTACTGTTCTTTGGTGCCTTATCCCACAAGCCAGGCCGGCGAGTGGACAGCAAGATCAATTGAAACTTTCTTGTTTTCAGGGTCTATGCTATAGTTAAGACAGCTTCAGCCCTAAACATGCCATCCCTACATTGTATGGTAACTCCCTATATGGCTTGTATGTCAGCAAGTAAGAATGGTGTTTTCTGTCAAGGTTGAATGATACTAAGATGATCTTGGAGGAGTTTGCCAGCTCAACAAGACTCAGTGGCGGTTATTAGAGAATACAGGTTTTGGTGCATGTGATAGCCCCTACACAACCCCCTTACAGTAATCAGTAGCCCCTGTATCCTACCCTCTATTACCCGCTAACACTTAGCAAGAGTGCCTGCTCGGGTGTGTGTTCCTTGAACGCACCTCATCATGTGTTCAGCCCTGGTACTTTCCAAAGGAGTTTCTGAAGGTCCTCGTCAACGTTCGTGCATCCAACCATTTCATACTTTCAGTTCCGCCTTCGATTGGCGGATTGTATTCCAGGAGCCCTTCGTTGCTGTTTGTTGGGCAGGTAGACGAGGTATGTCTAATTCAGTCTAAACACATCCAGGCGTCATGTGGTTCGCAACATCTTGCAAAGTGATAGGACTGAGTTTAGGTTATTTGCTCAGATGAGCCGGATGCCATGATAAGAATGACGGTACTAAGACTACCAAAATGTAGAAGCTTGAGCAAATATCAACAGTGTTGGCCTAAAATCCTCATGCATTACCCCAAACCCTATTCTAACCAAATAAGACCCTGCAGCCTGCGAATTCCTACCTGCGTGGCTTCCCTAGATCCTGCATCCTTACACGCTAGGCCACTCACTTCATCCCTGACCGCGTACCCCAAGAAGAACGCTCACAATCTTCACAAACGCAAGCCCCCCACCACCCACCCCAAGGCCCCTGTTTGCATTGAGGCCTGGGTTCCACGCTTGGAACGGATTCTCTCGTCCAGGCAGCATGGGGCTGTAGTATCATGGGAGCATATGGGGGCCCTGTGATCCATACAAGCAGAATCTGCTAAAGAATAACCTCTATTATCCCCGATAGAGAGTATATAGAGTGTCAAAAAAGGGTTGTGTGAGTTTTTCGGGCGTCTTTTGTAGTCCTAGCCCTTAATTAAGGACCCTATGGCTATCACGTGTTTGGAAACTTGCTGGTTTTAACAGCCGGGTGGTCCTGTCAATGGAGGAATCTTGCACCGCCTATTATAACCCTAGACCCTTAGTCCTAAACCCTAAACAACCCTAAACCTTAAATCCTGAATCCTAAACCCTAAACCTTACTCCTGAACCCTGTGTATTTCCAACAACCAGTGCTTCGGCAAACGAAAAATTTCCTCTGGTAAAAAATCCTCCTATTATACCTTCAATCCTAAACCCTGAATCCTAAGCCCTAAGTCCTAACCCCTAAACCTTTCGGGATCCTGCATAAGTGGTGCCATACCCAAGCCCATCAGGCAAAGGAATGGCTAAACGAGGTTTTTGGCTCCACAGCCTCGTCGCAGATTTAGGGGTGTAGGGTGTGGCGGTTTAGGGTTTAGGATTTAGGGTTCAGGATTTAGGGTTTAGGGTCTAGGGGTTTTGGAGTTTAGGGGTTTAGGGGTTTACGGGTTTAGGGTTATTTGACCCTTCTGCAAACTCACACAGAACCCCGAACACCGCTGCCGTACTTGGAGGGTCAGGGGGACTTACTAATTGGGTTATTAATGGGGATAATTAGGGTTACTATATGGATTATATGGGTTATCAACCTGCTTACTAAGTCCCCCTGACCCTCCAAGTAAGGGGTTTATGTAGATGATAGTATACTATCGAGGGGTGTACGGGGATACATAGGCTTTAAGGTTTAGGATATGTTGCCCCAGCCAAAATCAAAATGGGAGCCCAAAGAGGGCCACATGAAGATTACTGCCCTTGTAGACGGAGGTTGCGGCTCCATGAGCTCCAGTGAAAACTCCTTAATGAAAGGGGGTTATATAGCGGAGTAGTACAGGGGTTTAGGGTGTAGGCTTACTGGAGGCAACACTATAGGATTCAGATATTAGCTCATATGAGGCTCGAGGTTAGTTTGGGGATGTAAGGCAAGCTAACTGGAGAGCTGAGTAGACCTGCGACTGAAAACTGGACCTCGTAATCACCTCGCCTTCCCTGATAACAACATCCCCAAACAAACATGGGCACCATGTGGGGGACATTTATGGGACTAGCCGAGTGGGAATTTGTTATTAGGTGGAGGTGGTTTGTGTAGAGGCATGAAGGATTAACAACGTAATCCCCCTATAGCCCTGATAGAGGGACGGTATACCGTATACTGTACCCAGGCCCACAAACCCAAGCTTTCAGGTGGTTTAGCGTTTAGGGTTCATCCAAATTCCTATACACATTCACCAACAACCCCTTTGCATTCAAAGTTTTCACGACATTACCTATTTGCATTCCCATTGTGTCTATACCCTTTGAGTTATTCAGGTCCCTACCTGAGGCCTCCTACGTCCTAATCATCAAATTGGTAGTTCTCCAAAATTGGGGTCCCATTGAAGTACCCCTAAATACTCTGTGGCGCAATATAGTCTATAACCCTAAAAAAAGCCCACAATTTTGAGAAAAGCCCAAATCCAAAACCCTAAACCCAAAACCTTAAACCCAAAGCCCCAAATCCTAAACCTAAAAGTCAGCGTTTAGGGCACAGGCCTGACCTTGCATGGGCTTCGGCTGCTCTATGGGCAAGTAGGGTTTAGGGGATTTAGGGGGTTTAGGGGGTTTAGGGGGTTTTAGGGTTTAGGGTTTTAGGGTTTAGGCTTTAGTGGGGGCGTAGGGTTTAGGGTTTAGAGGCCCAATATCCCTAAATCCAAGGAAAAATCCCAAAATGGTATTAGGAACCCTAAGATGATTCAACCCTGAACCCTAAACCTTCTTGTAGTTTCCATTTTCTTTTCCATTCCTGAAGTACGGGAAATTAGACTCCCGGGGTGGCAACACCCAGGGAATTGTCCGCCAACCTCATCACCTACGACCCGGGGTTTAGGGTTTAGGATCCCGGGGTTTAGGCGTTAAGGGTTGAGGGCTTTGAAGCCACAAGCACCACTTGACCTCTACATAACCCCATCTCCTTCCTATGGAATATATACCTGTTGGATCCCCATGGGATTCTGCAATGTCCTCTTCCAAGCGACCTTATCATGGGGGCCAGGCATCATGGGACCCGACATCACCCCCATCTTAACACCTGGCTTTAAATTGATCCTGAATAGCCCTCAGTTAACACTTATTGATATAGGACCCTATGAAGGCAGATGAACGAGTTTGAGAAAGAAGTCGCTGCTCGGACGTTGTCCATGCTCTCCGTACATGGATCTGACATGGGTGGTTCCCTCACCCAGGCCTCCTAAACCCTAAACCCCGAACCCCCCCAAATTACACCTTAATATTACTCTGGGGAAGCTGCGGGATGAGACCCGGATTTGGGGTGTAGGGTTTAGCATTTAGGCTTTACCTTGTTTTGACAGAACCTCAGATGTCGAGACCAGCCTTTCTAGTCTCATGGATTTATAGGTTGGGTGGACCCCCACTCTGTGATAGTGACCATAAGGGATAATGGTGACTATTTTTGTCTTATACTCCCATTATTATACCACTATCACAGGATGGGGGGTCCGCCTCAGCTATGGGGTTTAGGGCTTAGGATTTGAAATTGAGGGTTTCGGATTAAGGGGGCCCCTTCTTAGGAAGTATTGGGCGCTACTGGGGCATGATGTTGTGGGGGGTGCATGTTGCGGGGGTCTATGGTGGTCCTAAGATAGTCGGTGTTCTGGACATTTGTGGTAGGGTGTAGAAACTACAATGCTGATTGAGACATGTTAGACCCTAAACCCTAGACCCTAAACCCTGTGTCGTGCGGGACTTCCTCAAAGCAAGAGCCAGTACGAACCGGACTCAGCAATTTCTTCTCGATTGCAAGGACATGCCCAGAATGCCACGCATGCTGCGAACCCTATTACAAAAGGCTCCCTTGCTACAAATCACTTTGCCAACTGCTGAGCGGGGCTTGATGCAATGCAAGCTAAAGATGCACAAGGCCCAAAAAGCACAAGGAGGTATTTGAAGCTTTCAGGAGACTTTACCACCCAAATGCGGTCATAATTCGAATTTATTTGCTTTCGTTGCCCTATACTTTCAAGCCCCAAACCCTAAAGTCCTAAACCCATACCTTCAACCCCATTAAGACGACCTTTGCCATGCTTTTGGACGGCGCTTTTTTTTCGGGTCTGTGAAGTTTAATTTTGAGATCTGCAGCGGCACGCGTCCACATTTTTTGGCCCAGGCAACAAGAACGAGCTTCAGAGATTTCTTTGCAAATTTCTGGATCAAAAGGCTTAGAGATTTTCTTCGGACACATTGGATCCTACATGTTAATAAAGGTTGTTAAGACCTTTTACCAATCTTCATCAAAGAACTGCAAGGGGATGTGGCCTAGGAAAGCCTGGTTAAGATCTGGCACAACTTCTTTTGGTTTGGCATCCTGTTTCTTTGCAGGCTTGGTTTGGTAACAGGTAAATGAGATGTGCAATTGTCGCGCACGTTTGCGCACCCTCCAAAAAACAAATAAAATGAATAAGTATATATATATATACGTATATATACATATATATATATACACATATTCTTGAGGGCAAAAGTGTCAGCAGAGACGTTGTACCTGTCTTGATTATTTCCAGGCTAATTCGGCATATGCTTGGATAGTCATTGAAAGACGTAATGGGTTGTTCGTCAGTGTTCTTTCTCCACGCTGTGCAGGGTTTTCATGATTCAGGATGTAGAGATTGGACTCAGGGTGTTAGGCTTAGTTTGGGCCTTGGGTTCAAAGCCAACTCTAGACAAGGTCATCCTTCTCGTTGGGCTCATCCTCCTCCCCCACAAGTTCTCCGTCAACGTGGGGGCTGGTGTGTACCATTGCCGAGGGGAACCGGTGGTGCAATTGCACTAGGGGTTTAGGGTTTAGGGTTTCTAGGGCATGTGTGTCTGGACCCTATTCAACAGGGGCATGTTGAAGGGGCCCGTAATCTGTATAGTCTCTCTACAAGCCCGTGGCCCCTCAGCTTTGCAAGCTTCTGCAAATGTAGGAGATTAGGGTTTAGGGATATGTAGAGTCTACAGGGATGACGTACGGTTTAGGGTTTTAAAGTTCAGGGTTTAGGGTTTAGGGCTTAGGGTTAATTAGGGTGATATGGGGTCTATCTGGCTTATATAGTGGTATGAGATAGACACCATACACGGATTAGGGTTCGGTTTTCTCAAAAAAGATTAGGGTTCAGGGTTTAGGGTACCTGGAGCGTCGTCTGACAGGTCCGCCTGAGCACGTGAGAGAGGGAGAGAGAGGGTACCTTAACATACTTAACCTTAAGCCCTAAACCCTAAGCTTCCCATCTTCCCTACTTCCTAGACATCCTAAACCCTAAAAAAATTGTCCTCGAAAGTCCAGAGCTCTGAAACCTAAATCTTGGCCGTTCGCTTTGGTAGTTGCCTTTTGAAATCATATGCGCCATCTGTTGCAAGCTAGTCTTCGGGGTATTGACTTAAAAGATGTTGGAGCAATGGGTCACGTAAAGTCCCTAGTCTTCCTTAAGCCCTACACACGATCAGGACGGTAAGCCTCAAAACCTAGAACTCCGCTTCAAGGTCCCTATATACTCCTGAACCCCCAGCCCGAAACCCTAAGCCTTATACCCCAAGTCCGAAGCCCTATAAATCCTAAAGCCTAACTGTACGGCTGCCATATACCCCCCAAAACCTAAATAACATGGCAACTTCAAGGATCCAAAAGCTTGTGAATTCTGTACCCTGGACTCCTAGGGTAGAAACTTAAAACCCTACTCCTATAAGCACTGCCACTTGAAGCACTGACCATCAATCCTAAAACTCTTAAACTCTATTCTAAGTAGCAATCACCTCCCCTGATTAAAGCTGCCACACACCTAATCATGGATATTCATACTATTGTATAATTGCACCATATGTGCGGTTACTTATCATCAGGATAGTCGCTATGAACCCCCAATGCCAACACAATTTTCTGGACATTTTTCATGTCTCTCCAGTTGTTTCTTCCCTGTTGGGTATGCCGGTATGCCCTTAAACCCTAAACCCTAAACCCCTAGGGAGCGAGGCCCCCAACCCCAACCCCCCCCCCCAAACCCTGAACTGAAACTCTGAAGCCCCCAAACCCTAAACTTCTAAACGCTGAAATTTGGACCCTAAGCCCCTAAACCCTGAAGTCTAAACATCCAAATGTAGACTCTAAACTCGTAAGCCCTAGACTTGGCAAGACATCTATTTTACCTGAAGCACCCAAATGTTTGACTCTAGAGCCTAAACTTCTAATCCCTGATTCGAGCCACAATCTAAATTCCTTTAAAGAGGGTTATTTAGGGGACTACTCTTGGGGTTATTAAGGGGGGATACTAGGAGTTTCGACTATGGCTCATATAAGCTACCCCCTTGTACCCTTAACCCTAAATCCTAAAACCCTAAACCCTAAACCCCACATCCCAAAAGCCTAAAACCCTAAGCCCTAAACCCTTATTTCCCTATGAACCATTTAGTAAACTCTAAACACCTTACCTCCATATGAACCATTTCGTATTCCTAAACCCTAAACCCCTTACTTACCTATGAACCATTTAGTATTCCTAAACCCTAAACCCTTAATTTGCCTATGAACCATTTAGTATTCCTAAACCCAAATGATAGTCCACTAATATCCCTATATGGTCCCCCTATAACCCCTTTGAAAGGAACCCTATCATTTGGGTCCTTGGACCCTTAGGGCCATTTGGTTTTCTGATATAAGGTACCCCATTGTACCCTAAACCCCTAAACCCCAAATCCTAAAACCCTAAACCCCAAATCCTAAAACCCTAAACCCCAAATCCTAAAACCCTAAACCCTACACCCTAAACCCTTAATTTCCCTAGAACCATTTATTCTGATGAGGTGGACGTGGCGACCATCCTTGCTTTCCTGTCCCCAGACCTTGCAAGCCAGATCTCCAATCGGAAGTCCTTCTACAAGGATTTTGGGGATTTAGGGTTTAGGGCTTAGGATTTAGGGCTTAGGGTTTGCGGATTAGGGTTTAGGGCTTAGGAATGGGGGTTCAGGGTTTAGGGCTTACTGTAGGGTTTGGGTTTTCTACAAGGATAGGGCTTTGGGTTTAGTGATAGGGATTATGCGGCTTATGATAGGGGTTATTGGGGATAGTAGGTAAACTTACTAAGTCCAAAGAAAAACCAAGCAAGGGTTTAGGATTAGGATTGAGGATTTAGGGTTTAGGGTATAGGGCTTAGGGTTTTGGGTTTAGAGTTTAGGGGTGGCACTTTGTGATAAATACTAGGGGTAAGCGAACCCATTCATAAATCATTTTGGAGGTCTTTGAAGTACCGCCCAGATAGGGCTTTAGGACGAGGATTTAGGGTTTAAGATTCGGCTGTGGGGTTTGGGGTTTGCGCAAAGATGGGTTTGGGCCAATAGCAGGGGTCGGTGGGCTTATCTGTTGAGATGACGTAGTCAGGACCTCTTTTCTTTTGAAACCCCTGAGGCGGAGCGTACATGTATATACGGGAAGTGACGTCGCAGGACTCTGCTGGCCCCCAATATGTATGCCCCAAAACCATTGAGGCCTGATAAGGCTCAATAAGCCAAGTAATCGCAAATTAGGTCCTAAACCCTGAAGCCCCAAACCTTAAAACCCCAAAACCTAAAACCCTAAAAAATCACTAAAGCCTTACACACTCTAACGCGCCTAAACCCAAAAACCCTACATTCGTTTAGCCGCAGCACCTGGTCAATACAGGACGCCGTTTTGGTCCGTGACCACATCATCCACGTGAGCACCAAGGGTGTCCAAGGAGACATGGCTTGCAGAAAAGGGAATATATATATATATAAATCTACATATATATAAATATATATATATATGGGGGTTTCCCAAAATTAGGGGTACCATTTTGGGGTCCCAATAATAAGGACTGTAGTATTTTGGGGTCTATATTGGGGTCCCCTTATTTTGGGAAACTACCATATATATATATATATGATAGAGGTTGTATAGGTATTATACAGGGAAAATGGAAAAGGACATGGAAACTACTACAGAATAATAGGGTGTATAGCCAGGGGTCGAAGTAGGCATGCGGTAAATATTGAAGAGGGTCCAAATTGAGCTACTGCGGACCCCAAGAAATACTACATAGCTACAAGGGCCCCTCGGTTTGAGCTACACACTCTGTGAGGATTGCAGTGCAAAGTGCAAGTTTTGAACTCGAGGTTCGTGATCCAGGGGCTTTGCCCCTTCGGGGCCAAAGATCTATGGGGGTGTTCCAACATAATCCACATTCAATCTTTCAAAGAGGCCTCGACAGTAGTTGCATAATTCCCTCAATATCCTTCAGGTCCCTAAGAATATACTTCCTTTGCCAATCCCCACATGATAGTTTCCGTAAATGAGGGGACCCCAATCTAGACCCAAAACTGCTACAAACCGCATATACATATATATATATATATACTTTATACACATTATTGCCACCCAACTCCCAGAAAGCTACCCTTAATTTGGGGAACCCTAGACACTAAACCTCAAGCCCCAAACCCTCGACCCCAAATCCTAAACCCTGAACCCCAAAGCCTAAACCCTAAATCCTAAACCCTAAACTCCGAACCATAACCTCCCCCACATGCCATCAGCAGCGTAGGAGATTTGTCCTCATGCCCTGTGGAGATCGACAGACGGATGGTCGATTTTATCGTCGGCCTGGACAGCGAGGTCCATCATTTGGTTGCTTGGAGCTGTTTAAGGTTTAGGTTTCAGGGCTTAGGGTCTAGGGTTCAGGGTTTAGGGCTTAGGGTTTAAGGTTTGGGGTTGAGGGCTGTTTGGGAGATTTGCTCCTGTTGGAAATTTTTATAGATGTTGTAGCCAGGATCGTATCATTTTTTTGGGTAATGAATGTCGATGATGATGCTGTAATTTATTTCCCAACCATTTGAAACGTTATGCAGTGTTCTGGCATGGCGTCTTGTTTTTCTATGACTATTTCTTCTACTTCCGGTTAGGGGTAGCCACGTAGCCGCGCAGGCTCTCATTTTGAGGCTTAAGCTGATTTTTTTTTGGGGGGGGGGGTTTGGGAAGGCTGCCATAGACCCTCAACCCTTAGGCCTACCCCCAGTCCGTGTTCAGCAGAAGCTGCTCTCAACCCTAAAGGCAATAAAGACTCTACCCTAACCTTGGTTTAGCATTGCCGGAGGCTAGTTGGGTCCTTGGACCTGACGGTTTTGACTGAAAACATGGCGGTTTCCGAAAAAAGTTGCCCTTAGAGACAAAAGGCATGTGGGGATTGCACAGAGATTATGGGGACCCTTCTCACAGGTAGTTTTGCCGAGAACTCCCATATGAGCGTTGGTTGCAGAAACTTGAAGCCTCAGAGATTAAGCAGCAATCATTGCGTCCTCATCTGATCTAGGGCTACGCAGAAGAAGTACAGGCTATCTAGTTGAGATGACTACAGATTCGAAAGCCCTTGTATATTCACAATAACATGTAGTAGCAGATGCTCCCACGACGCTAGTCTATTTATTGAGATTATTTCCGCATTACGGCGGATGGAGCATATGTCATATGTTGCTTCACCTTCGGTACTGGTATGCCCAATGAGCTAAAATTTCTAGGGGGCTCCCTGCTGTCCTCCATCCAGACACAGAGTAACCCCAAACCCTGTACCAGTAGGGATAGAAGGCTCGTGGAAAGGTAGCGTTTGAAAAAATTCCACAGCAGAGCCGTGTTAGCTTTCGGGTGGTAAAAACCACGGAGCACAAGGTGGACGGTAGCCACCTCTACATGCCCCAGACGAAGATGGATGCAGTGGTTCTTCCTGAGGCGTGGCATGGTCTGGGGCGCAGAGGCTCAGTCCTGTTATGTGAAGGCTGCATCCATTTGAGCACCACGTTGTCCTTGCATCTATTCAGCGCCCAACTTGAATTTTGGGATGTTCTTGCTCACCATGCTTGGCAAGTATGATCATGACCACGAGCTTGAGCGGACTAAGAGAGACCTCTGGCGCCATAGCATGTTGTTCAGCCTCTGGCCCGTGCATGAAGTTCTAGTTGTATGACGTAGAACATGCCCCAAGATCCTTTCCGTCGCTGCTTTTGCCCCACATTAGTGACCCTGGCGGAAAATGAGCGGCTTCTCGTTCGAAATATCGTAATGTCTACCATGCTTGCGAATGCGTAGCCTTTGAGCTTTTTCAGTGGGATGTGTTGTTATGTTTTCGGGTTTAAGGCAAAATGAGGAGGCTGTCACGGTGCATGGCGCCTCCTCTGGGGCGGTGCTGAGCATTCCTGATTTGGCTTCAGGCTGCAGCAAATACTTAAAAGACAGAATCCCCGCAAGCAATGTCAAGCCAGAGTGGGTCTGCAGTGCAGGCTTTATATACACAGCAGACCATTGACCGGATCGAGTACGAGTGGACAAAACACTGAAACGTTCATGGCCATTGAATCAGGCGACGCGCTTTTAATCCCTCCGCCCGCCCCCCCCCACACCCCCCCCCCCAAAAAAAAAATGTTTTTGCCCATTTGAACTTAACACCCGGGCTCATGCTCCTCATCCGAACCCTCTAATCCCTGAACAACCTCCCCTCATTTCGGGGCGGGGCAGTAATCTTTGTAGGCATTGTCGAGGGTGAGTTTGGGGGAGAGTACCGCACGCAGGAGACCAAGACGCTCATCACTCGAACGGTCCGAAGCCTTGGACTCTTCAAAAAGTCCAAGCAGCAGTTCAAGTCGCTATGCTGCAGTTTTTGGAAAATGTGGCACTTTTCCTGACACCATGGCTTTTTTAAGGCACGCATACAAACAACAATGGCAACGACACAGACAACAGAAGCGACTCAAAGCTCATTCGGTTTGTACGAAAGCTCAAGCGACATTTCAAGCATGCTCTTTGTCGGAAAGAAAAGGTTCTAGTGCGCGTTTGGGGCTCGATCTGTTTCAAGAGGTTAGCTACAACGAGCGGACATTGTCTGAACCGGGGTCTCCCTGTATGTTCCCAACAAAATGTCATTGCACAGAGCCATAACTTCGAGCAGCCCTGCAGGGCCACTGTTGTGTATATAGTACCAACCTAAGCAGCTGTTCACCTGCCTCTGCTATGACGCCTTGAGTGGATGAGGTAAAGGGGTCGTGCAGGGCTCCAGGGCTTGCTAAATTTTGGGTGTTTGATACCTTCTCCGGGTTGTCCCTTACAATGTATCACCTCAGACTTCCGCGAGATCATACCCGGGGCTTTAAAACATGAGAGGTTCCAGGCCAATGGATGCAGAGTTGCTTATAAGCATGCATTCCAATTCGTTGCTTAATCGCTTGTCCCAATTGTAACATACCTAACCCTAAACCTACAACACCAAACCCCTAAACCCACCTAAACCCT
>CAJNIZ010003021.1:4398-24237 GCA_905231905.1 Symbiodinium pilosum | reverse complement strand
ATCCAAGAGCATCCATACCCAGATCACGCGAAAGGATCTAAGACAAGTCATGCAAAAATGTGGTCATCCACATGCGTTGCAAGTATATTTATGTTAGCATGAACGATGCTCATGATGTGGTGTTACGCAAAACCTTGCAACATGAAAAACATTATAATAGTGAATAAGCTCATCACCATTAAAAGGCTATTCGCCTTTATATATAATGGTGACCCGCCCGTGCTGGTAAGCCATCCGTCCTCGGTACGGAGGTCGGCAATGGAGAGGTGCTCGGTGGCGCTCCACGCTTCACCAGTCAGCCTGGTGAATATCTTTGGGCCAGCCAGTCGCGCATGCTTCTCCTCGAGGCTCGCGACGTGGAGAAGAACCTTCCGACGAAAATGTCTGTACTCTGCAGGGGCACCTGAAAAAGTAAGACCTTCGAAGGGATCAGACTTTTTGGCCATCTTGTACAGAAAGCTGGACCGCCGCCAGATCACTCGGAGCTGGTCAACACCCAAAGGACCTAACTCCGCTGCCATGTAAAACTTGAAGAAGTTCACGCTGAGGATTGCGCTGCAACTCGACGAAGCGGCAGTCACACAATGGACTTTTCCATTCAAGCGCCAGGCTCAAAATTTCTCTAAGAGTTCCAAGAGCCCTACGCTTAAGCCCTGAGGCCACGGCAGCCAGAAGCGTGTTCCATCAAGATCACCTGAGCGGTTTCAGACTATGCGTAAACCTAACGTAAACCATAAGGCCCAGACCATGGGCCACAGGACCACAGCGGCGGGTAAAACGTATAGACCCTCTACAAACACTACACTATAAGCTCTTCACAAACCTCCATCTCAGCGAAAGACCCAGACCACAAACCAGAGGGGCGGGCAGGGGGGCAGGGGGCGCTGATAGATTAATCTTGCCCAGGTCATTCAACTTCTAGCCACGTGTGTGTGTCAGAGTCGGCAGGAGCATTTTTTCTGTGCTTGACGATTGGATTCCCATTTCTTGGATTTTTGGATTTAACATGTAGTTCTATGACAGGCCACTACCGCACCACAGAAGAAGCCCTATGTGTCAACTTCAGCACGGGACCCCATGGGTGATGAAGCCTGCAGACGCGAATCTGTCCTCCGGGTCAGATTTGGGGGACTAAGCAGGCTTACGGGTTTCCAAAACTGAGGGTCCTTGTGTACGCACTAAGGCTTATCAGATGGACCCAAAAAAGGTCAGGTTGGGGGGGCCCAGAGAGTTGTGATTCTCATATCAGGCGGCGGCTTTATTGGGTGGGCCCGAAGGTCTGAAACCAATAAATTGCAAAATGACTACGCTTGTCCGTCCACAGAGGATTCTATAGGGCCGAAACACTACAACTCCGACATGGAGTCTAGCTCGACTCGAGTGTTGCGGCACGTCAGGTCTGAGTCAAAGTCACGCCTTCGATTCTCTGCCTGACAGGATGTAGAAAGGGAAGCGGCAACGCAGGAGGGCATGCGGCCTCAGCCCTGTTTACATCAGATTTCCCGCCCTCGTTTGCAGCAGAGGTCTTGCAACCTGCTAGGTTTTTCTGGTTCCACATGGCGTCATAGCTCTCCAGAGTCTGACGCACAAAGCCGATGGCCTGAACGCAGCTGCCAGGCACATGGGGTGGGCGCTAGTTAGTTTCCAGTTCTTCTTTGGTGGAGTGGACCGTCACAGTGTGCGTTCGTCAAACTGTTATGTTTGATCCGCCCTGCTACAGCACGGCTGTTCTGCAGGTTTACTGAAGGCTTCCTGCAAGCCTCTAGTAGAGCGAAGCCAACATCAACAGTAAGCAACGTAGGATAAGGACGAGCACCAGTTTCCGGAATCCACTCCCCCAATGTCGTTTCTGGGGCTCTGTGGATACCCTTGCGTCGCGCTGACAGGTTGACTCCTCCAGCGTAGGCCGGGCTGGTAGAGTTGCCCTCGAGGTCGCCTTGGCTTGTTTTGCAGTTTGCAACGCCAGGAGAACGAGATTGAGATCCAGCACCAAAACGCTTGTGAAGCCGAAAACGCTTGTGAAGCCGAAGCCAAGGTAGCTGACGCAGCGACGCAGTGAACTTTGACGTAGCATCAGGAGAACCAGATCGTGATCGAGCGCCAGAATCCTCCAGAAGCAGAAGCTCAGGTCGCGTACTGTAGCCGATTTTGATGCAGACGACGCAGCCGCAGGTGGGCCAGATTGAAGTCCACCCTGGCGACGCAGAAGCCCAGGTAGCCGCCAGCACTGCCACGCAGCACCGCCCTGGGACAATTGTGGCTCTTGGATGTTGTTGGCAGGCCGCTGCCGCAGCTGCTGCAGCGCTGCCCACATGTGCCATTTTCACGTGCATCCAGTTTGGATACCGGTGCTTCGATGAGCGCAGATGACGCAGCTGGACTTCCCTGTGAGAGTGAGTGCATCTGCCAGGACCGCAATTGTCTTCACGGGCCTTTCTGCTTGAAGGATCGCAAAGGGTTTCCAAGCAGGCGGGCTTTCTAGCTGTGGTTGTAGCGGAAGAATACCCCATGTTGCCATTGCCTGTGTCCGACGCCAGCCGGTCCGGCTTTGGATTCTCCGCCTGATCCGGCTGCAAGCCTGCAGCGAAGTGTGAGGTTGGGGACTGTGACTCCTGAGACACCTTCTTTGCCAACCAAAAGCTGATCATTGCCGCAGTGAAACGGCACACTGCTAGGTAATCTTATCCGTAAGGGAGATCCTAACACGCTTGTTCCTGGCACTGTTCAACTAGGCAGGCAGCGGAAGCGCCCAATAGAACTGGGCTGCTAGAGAGTTGCCCGCTAACAGGTCGAGATCCCAAAGTTGTGGCCCTCCTTCGATATGCAAGCTTGCGTGTGTGAGGGCATGCTTGATGGTGACCTGTCCGTCCTGATTGGTCAACCAATCTGGAATGGCGCGCGTGGCCTGCTCCACCTGTGAGCTCAGAATGCATCGCTGCGTCCATGCAGCGCGTAGCTTGAGAGCACGGACTTCTGCCTCCAGGACATCCACCCTCGCATTGGTGGAGCCAATCTCTGGGGCAAGCGCTCCGAAAGCTGGTCCATGCGGTCGGAGCTTGGCCAGCTGTGCGCTAACTACTCGTTGGCCTGAGTGTGCTGCACACCCTGCGAACGAATTGGCTCCATCTACGCCGCCAATGCACCTAGTTGCTGTGCAACGGCCAGACTGTGTGGTCATGGCTGTGAGGGCAAGAGGAGGAATGCAGGGGTAAGCTTGAGCACTCTTGAGCGTTTTGGGGTTTAGTAGCTGGAACAGTTCTGTCGAGTGACGGAAGCTCACCGTAACGCTCAATACAAATGGTAAGCTTCAGCCAGCATTCCCCTTACTCCGTCGGAATTTTCCATGACACAGCACTCTGTGGTGCTCTGAAGTGAGACAGGTTTCAAAGTGAGACGTGCGGCGCTTGCAACTACCTGCTATGGCTGCGCTCCAGCTGCTGCTTCGGAGCATCCTCCCACATCGTGAAAGCGTGCGAAAGTTGTGTGAGGAAATTGCTCGATAAAGTCAAATATGGTCCTCGTGGTGCCAGGTCCGGCGGAAGCGCATCCTCAGAAGAGATGCAGCTTTGCAGCTTGAAGCACGAACGCTTTGCGCTGCCCAAGGCTACACCGAGGCGCATCGTCATCGTCTGCGTGTTGGTACCAGCAAGGCCCGAATCTCCACCAAGGTTGGACCTCGTCCAAAAGGCTGAAGCAACGATGGAACGGCAAATTAGCTTTGTGGCCTCGCGCGGGCCAGGGGATGTCGCCTGCCGCTTTGCAGACATGGCCAGCACTGAAGATGAACACGGAAGGTTGGCCTCTGTGCACTGGACGCCACTTGCCGAAGGCCTGTCACATGTAACAGATTGCAAAGTCCGCGGGCAGCAACAAGCAAAGAAGCAAAGGAACACCCGAAAAAGGGCCCGCCTGGCGACACGCTGGGGCTCCACCTGAAAGCTTTGCGTGATTATGCACTCATGTCTCAGCCCCTTCTGTACCATCAAGCAATGGCATCTCTTATCAGCAGATGTAAGCTGCTAAGCTTCGTTTCGCTCCGCTGAAGCATCGCATGAGCGTTTCCGAGAGCCTGGCATATCCTTGGTGCCTTCCCGGCTGCAATCTTTGGCAGTCATAAGGAAAGACAAGACCTGCTCTCAGCCAAGCTTAGGACACTTTAGAGCTAGCCAAAAAAAGAGCACCTGGGAGATGTGGACCACCCCACGGACCGTGTCCTTGAGAAGATTTTCGACAGGCTTGTGTGTGCTTGGCTCGAGATTTCTGAGCCAGCAACTGCCGCGCCGTCCAGGGACCGGACCTCAGCGCGAGCCATGAAATGCTCGCGTCACCTTGATCACCCTCTTTGCCAAGAGGGCAGCTACAATGCCGCTGGAGCAGCGATGGCTCCGGAGCTTCGCTAAAACCTTCGAAGTACAGCAGGTGCGGAGCGCGGAGCCCAACTCCCAATGAAGTGTCAGACCTCCATGAGGGAAGCGTCCTCGCACACCGTAACCTCTGGTCCAGGCAAGCGAGGCAACATAAGGACATGGCAGGACTGTCTGAAGAGGGCTGAGGTTGATGAGATGGATGAGGCGGAGGCAGGCGCCCCGCAGAGGTCGCCGAGCTTCTGTGAACCTCCCTTCAACATCTCCTGCATGCGCATGGTCCCGCGCACGGCGGAGACACGCAAGGTGAGCTTCGGCGAGGCCGCGGTTGGGGACCTCAAAACAAAAGTGACAAAAACGACTCCTACCAAGCCGTGCAGATGGTGCCCAGCCCGATGTCGGTGTCGCTGTCGCCTGGCAGAAAGACGTACTACGTACTGGATCTTGTTACTACGTACGTGGTCAAAGCCTCCGCCATCAGGCCTCAGCAGCGGCAACTGAATATCAGGTGAGGTTGGGGGAGTTGTTCTCAGTCTTTTTTTCATCAAGTTGTGGCAAGTGGCGAAGTTGGAGCTCCCAGTACGGCTGTGGAGCCATCGTGCCTTTGCTCAGGCTCAGGCAATCTTCAGACAGCACTTGATGACAGCACCCTGTCTACTAGGAGATAGTCCCAAGCTGGGGTCTGTAGAAATAGGCCCAAGGCCTGCAGTAAAATCTGAGCCACTAAAACAAAATCGTTTGGCCTCTGCCTGCCGCCATCTCAGTGGAAGGCGCAGGCTGCACGAAAAAACAGCACATTCAACGAAACGGTCTCTGAACTTTTGCGAGCCCCTCCCCAAATCCCAGTGTGAGGCACAGACCCCCATATATTCAATGCACCCGGAGCGTACAAATGGCAGGCACCATAGCCTCCTCACGCACCCCGGATTCATCTATTTGGTACTTGTTTTGTAATCGGAAACGTATCTATGTAAATCTGACGTCGATCCGAGACCTATTCGAACGAGGTCGGACCCTGACTGACCTCCTGTTCACGCAGAGTGTATGCGCCCTGCAGGACCACCACACAGCGGTCGCCACCGTTGAGAGCACAGCGCGCCTGGCCAGGCGACAGAAAAGGAGCCTCGCAGAATCCTGAGCTCCGCTGAGCTCCGTTGAGCTCCAGACCACCACATCTACGGCCTGCCGAACGGCCGAAACCGTTGCAGCGCTCCGCGCAAAAAAAAGCTTCCCACATGTTGCCTGCTCCTGGCCGCTGGCAATGCGGCAGAGCTTCAGAGGCGTGAAGCAGCGCAGTTGGGACAAAGTGCGGTCTCGCAGGTTCAGGACCTGGCCAGCAAGCCCAGCAAGCGCAGCCTCACCAAATCCACCCCAAGTAAGCATGCCAGGCATGACCCCGTCCAGCATGCGCAGCTCGGACTTGGCGATGACCTCGTGGCGCCGATTCCCATTCTCAGAAGCTTACCTGGAACCTGTGACTTCCTCTCAAGGCCCAAGGCCTCGTCCTCCGGATCCTGGCTGCAAAGATGCAACATGCCTTTCACTATCACAGTGATGCACGCATTGTCCTGCACCTTTGGCGTCACATTCGCATCTGCACCTTGAACCCCGGCATATATCTTTCAGTTCCTACACTCGGAACTACCCATCAGCGTCCCTCTCTTCTGCGAGCTCCCAGCTCATGGCGCAGTTGCAATACTGCCCATTGCTTTCGTGACTTTCCTGGCATCGAGTCACAGAGTTCTAAGCGGGCCTCCGAGTTATAAATTGGCCCTCTGCCCCTTAAAAAATTAAATTCGAAAACTCTGGGCCTTGCCTTGCTGGGCTCTTCATCATCCGGGCCATGGAGCAAAAGCCTCAGCCAATACGCCACAAAACGCGATTAGCCCAATCTGATCATGATCTAAAAATCTAATGTTTTTCAAGGGCATCCCAGAAAAAACTTCTCACAGATTCCAATACACCAAGGACTCCAAAATGCGATCCAGGAGTTTTTGAAGCCCCTCTGGGAGCACCGCAGCGCGCGGAGTTCGGCCCTGGAGTACTTGGGGCCGTCTGCATGGACCTCTCGACCGCAACTCTTGCAGCAGAACATCAGAAGGAAGCTGCGCCTGAAATAAATCAGGAGAGCCCAAAATCCGCCGGGCCTCCTCCTTGAACATCTGGTCCAGCACATTCGCCTTGAGAGGCCCGGGCCAACAAAAACTGCTGCGCCCCGTCTGTAAGTTAAGGTTCAGGCGATAGGCCGGGCCACGGGGAAGAACACCACCTGCACTGCATTGCATTGTCACAGGATGTCATCAGGTCATCTAACATTGAGACACAGCCTCCAAGATCTGCACCAAAGGTACAAGTGCCGAAGCGATGGCAAACTGGTTTGGACCAGTGAACACCTCACTGGCTCCATCTTGTCACTGCACAAACTTGGGCCCCAAAACAGCTGAGCTCCTTGTGACCAATTGTCAGATGCAACATCGCCGAAGCATGTAGAGTTCTGCTCTGCATATTCTTTATGATGTGTCGTGAGTCATGAATTGTTGCCAGCGAAAGGGAGTCCATGCAATGAAAGTGGTGGTGGCACCGGTGGCGGCAGTGGCAGCGGTGCCGCGTGCTGCTGCTGATGCTGCTACTGTTGCTTTTGAAAGGGGGGGACAGTGGCTGTCGACAATACTCTAGGTAGGGGTAGCTATTCACAGGTTCTCAGGCTCTGTCGTCGTCAGCCCTACATACGACGGCAGACTCAGGCTCCGTTGTCGCCCACCTCCTCTCCTGCTCCGGACTCAGACTCCCCACGCTCATTCCTCTATGATTGGTAATGCCCGGTAGCTGTTTCCTAAGCCCCCACCCACTTTCCTGTAGTAGGTAACGGAAATGGCACTCAAAGAATTCCCAACTCTCCCAGCACATTGAGGGGGTCCTCATACAGCAGCCTTGCTGCTGTTTTTTCAAGCCAGCCCGTGAGAAATGAAAGGTCTGGCTTCAAAGAGAAATCCAAGGAACAATAAAACACGGACATACCGATACACTGTGTTTGACACTTGGATCTCTGGAGCAGATCCTAGGACTGCCGATCCATGCAGAAGCTCACTGAAAGAATTGTGACAACATCTGCAGGCCAATCAGCCTCTGGTTAAACAGAGCTCGTTGGCAGCTGAGAGCCATGCAGCTGAGGGCAGAATCTCACCGCAGATGAGGACAACCTCGGGACTAAGCAGGCCGTATTCTCCGCACATGAGAGCTCCCTCAAGCTACAGGTACCTTCATAGCAAAGACAATATGTGGGCATCTTTGTTTAGGGACCTGCAACATCTTTCTTAAACAACAAAGGGAAGAGAAGGTTGGCAAACAAAGGTTCCCAGCTAAGGCTGGTTGCAGCCGAGTAGACACAGATCTCAACAAAAAATATAGCCCTCGCATTGTGCATGATCCCGAATTTCGGGAGCATCCCATTGCCACCTTTAATTGCGAGGAGAGTTGGAGGTCTTTCTGGGGCCCCAGCGCTCACAGAGAGCAACACAGCAGCCCAGGAAGGCAACAGCCTGGCAGTTAATGGGACATGGGCTCCTTATTCAGAGGCAATATTAGGGACTCTACCTAAACTACAATGGGGGCCCCTATGCCCACTGCTCAAGGTCTCTTAATATGGCTACGACATGGGTTTGCAAGCTATCCTTGAGCAGCCCACGGGTATCTAGGCAACGCGGGCCTGGTCGCTTTGTTAGGGGTTGCTTTGAGAAACTCTGCAAGGGTTTAGGTTGACATTCAAACCACACACAGCCAGGCACAGGCTACTTTGTTTTCTCACCTTGTGCCAAAAGGGCTTCCAATAGTAAGCATTACAGCATGGAACTCAGAATAAGCTATGTATCCTGACACCTCTCCATGGCCAGCTGAATCCTTGAGCTGGACAGCCGGCAGGCACTCCTCAGGGGTTGCAGTCTGTACAAGGACTGAAGCCACGGTTAATGGCATCAGCTCTCTGCAGCGTGTTGACGTCACCTTGGCCCAGGTGCCTACAGTGTCTCATATGAAACTTCTTGCCTTTACGGGTAGTGTAGACCTGGGTGTTTTGTCCAAGACCTCGTCGGTTCACACGGCCTGGTGTAGCCGTCTTCGTTGGGTCACGCGGCTCCATGAACCACGCAAGTGCGGATCTGATCCGGCGCCAAATGGTCCGAAGCGCGGATATGGATGATCACCATGTAGACGAAGAATGCCACGTCGGCGTTCTCAGGCTTGTCCTCCTTCGGTTGTCCCGTAGCCACGCCAAAGGAAGCGAACAGGCACGCCATGACCAAGCCCCTTGTGAGAGGCATGCCCGTGACTAGTTCTGTCACTTTGGAGCCCGACAGCGCTTTAGTTCCCAAATCAACCCAGTTCGTCCTAGTGGACCCCTTCTGAACCTTGAGCTGATTGCGTTGGACACAGTCTTGTATCCAAAGCTTTTTCGTGGAAAGGTGCTTGACCTTGCCAGAGCCCTTCCTTGTAGCGATCCCTTTCGCTGCGCTTGGTTCGGTCTTCATCGTAAGCTTCATACCCTTGAAGCCTATACGGTCCCAAATCTGGATCGTAAGCAGTCCTGCTGCTGAGCCTCTCACCAAGGCGTAAAACTCAGCTTCTCCTGAGCTGAGAGCTATCGCTGATTGCTTGGCGCAAGAAGCATCAATTAGAGGCTTGCCAAACCTCTCAACATAGCTGGACATTGACTTGCGTGTGCGCTTGCACGCTCCCCAGTCAGAGTCCGTAAGCACCACGGCCTCTTCGGGCTGCTCCTGGTAGTCGACATGCCACACCTCAAGGAGGTACTTCTTTAAGTACCTCGCGAGATGCTTCAACTTGAGCTCGTGCTCAATGGTAGGACATGCCATACGAGAAGTGATCTCTGATAGGGCATACGGAATCGTCGGACGATCCTGTGAAAGGTACAGCGGCAAGTTTCCTGAACGTCTTTGCTGCTTCAGGGTCGAGCAACGTCGAGCATGCTGCACCTGCGCTGCCGAGCTCTTCCACAATTTGCCGTGAATACTTGGGATCGGCCTCCCAACTGAATCCATGTTCACTCCATCGAATGATGCGGTGCAAATGGTCCCCCGACGTAGTTTGGCCTCCAAACTCCGCAGGACCGATACGTGGCAGGATCTTGGCCTGAAAGGCCTGAAGCGTTAGCGCATCCAATCGATCCCAGTCATCGCTTTCGCCTTCCGCGATAAAGTCATCGCCGTGGCAACTAAGAGTCACGCACCACTCGTCGTGGTAAAACAAGCCAGGAATTCCAAGGACTTCCCAGAAGCCTGCTTCAAGCATCACTTCTCGCACTCGCTTTGCCCATTGACGCGATGCTTCACGTGTTCCGTTCATTGCCTTGAGGAGGAAAGTTTGGACTGATCGCGGTCCTTCAGCGGAACAACTGCGATCTTGCCCGTGGCAATCACGTGGAAGAAGCCAACAGAAATGTCGTAGCTAGTGATAAGCTTACGCCGGTTTGTTCTGCACTTCTTGGCTGTAGCAGCCGCAGAGAGGAGAACTCTTCAAGGGAGGTGTTTTACTGAACACGTCATCCCTTTCATGGTCGTTGAATCTCTTGAGCTACGCAGCGGCTGCGTACCCCAATTGGATCATCTGGCAGAGGCTTCCAGTACCCACCGACTGCGCACTATCTTCAGTCCCTGTCGTCGGGCTTCTTCCCACGACTTTCTTAACCTCGTGCTCCTCCATCTTGTTCAGTTCACGTGGCCCCCACTGTCCCTGCTCATGAAGGGTGGGCAGTCCGCCCAGAAGCTCTTGGTCGTCAAAAGGACGTTTCTCAATCTTTGGGTCCGGCTTCTTTTACTTCTTAGGTCCATCGGAGTCCTTCCCAACAGCGCGGCGCGACCCGCTGCTGCCGGATCCCGTTTGAGCGGGACCGCCCGCATCCGGGACTTCTCGCTTTCGACCCGATCTTTCACGTGTTTTCCTCCACTGGAGCGTTGACTTGGCTCGCGCTTCCCCACTCCAAGTCCATGGGCTGCGCAGGAGTCCCAGGGACTGGCGCACCTGGGACTGGTGTACCAGGTGTTCCTGGCACGGGTTGTTTCGGGCACAGCTCCTCAAATCTTCTCCGGCACTCTGCATTGCACGGCTTTGGGTTCGCATCATCACAATTGCAACCCTGACTCTGGCGTCGGCCCATGCTTGAGTTGACGCTCAAGGGTGATGTACACCTGAAGGCCTGAAGGTGGCCTTCTGGCTGGCGTGCTCGGCGCCTTGTTGACCTGTTGTCTGAAGCAACAATGGCGGGCTCACAACCATACTCTCAAGGTATTTCAGTTCCCACCTTTTCTCTTCTGGCCGCCTCCAGATGCTTCCGCATCGATGTATTCCCTGGGCTGCACCCAAGAAATGTTCGTCTGAGGCCAACGACTTGCCTAGCCACACACACACACACACCAACCAGAAGTTTGCTTGTCTTGTCAAGCTTCCTGGTTTTCTCACTATCTAGCTTGTAGCGCGTAACCTCATAGCACTCAACGACTTCTCCATGGAAGTCTCGTCCACGTAGACGTTCGTACGGCGATCCAAGAAAATGCCAGATAAGCCCACCCGCGTGGCGCGCAAGCCAAGGAAAGATGTTCCCCTCTGTCTCCAGGGGCTTCTTGTAATGGCTCTCAAAAGCACTTGCAAGGGCTGCAAGGGTACGCACTTGGCGCGCCAACTCCAACGTGGCCCTTTCGGCCGCGCCATTTGACGCGTGTGATCCCTTGGGCGCCGTCTGATGTTGGTCGCTTCCGGCCCAGCTCTTAGCAGCACTCTCTGCTAAGGCCTTGACGCTATGCTCAGCATCTGTCATCATGATGACCTTTTGGCGCCGACAAAACTTCAAGGCTTCGGCCACCAACCCTGTGGCATACCGGTTAACACCCTTGGCCACCACTCCAGAGAAAACACAACCAGACCTCTCACCCACAATCACCAAATGGGAAGGAGTCCATCCTTCTCATCTTGAGGTACCTTCACCTCCTCTACTGAATTCACTTCGCCCTTCAGAGCTCGTCCCAGAAAACAGTAGTCCAAGGAAGTGCGAGGAACTTCCGAAGCTCTCCCGCTGGATTCCCTCGCAGAGTAGGAATCTCCTCTCACTTTGCCCTTCATGCAATGGTCGCACCAGCTTCTCGTTGGGAGATGTGTGAGCACACGCTCGTCAAACTCAGCTTTGCTCACAGTTCGGACACTTCAGCTGGCACATCGCCAATTGCAGGCAACTCTTGGGCGGGGCCATCGGCTCCAGGATCATCTGTCTCCGGAACTGGCCCGGCCACCCACACTAGAACCCTGGACAGGGCCACCCGCACTGAACTCTGGGCAGGGCCACCCGCACTTGAACCCTGGGCAGGGTCACCCCGTCCAGATTCTTCACTCTCCTTTGCCTGGTTTCAAGCTGGCTTTTCAACTTCTGGTTACTGGCTAGAGGCTAGAGGCTCACCTGTCACAGTAACCATCCCAGGACCTAACAAAACTCCAGAGTCAAATCCTTTGCGAAACAGCTCACTGGCCTCAACGCCGGCTCTTGCTTTGGGCTTGGCTTTGGCATCGGCTTGCTTCTTCCTGCATTCGGCTTCCACACGGCCTTTCTTGTTGCAGTACCAAAACTCCTTGTCTTTGCTAGGGTTCGGGGTGTTAGGGTTCGAGCACTGACCCTTTTGCTTGTTTCCATCCTGGCCCTGGCCCTTATACCCTTTTGAGGTCCCCTTACCCTTATCTTTGCCCTTGCCGCCCTTGCCCTTGTCGTTCTTTTTCCATGGCGCAGCGCCAAGATCCATCGGCTGCAGGAGATTTTGGAGGACACGATTGGTCTTTGATAAGCCTTGATATCTCCAAAAATTCCGTCTTGACATCTGAAAACGATTTAAACCGGCTGGAGTTCCTAATGATACGGCTCTGCAGGGTGTCGTCCTTCAGCCCGTTCACCACAATGCCCAGCAGCATCTCCTCATCCAGCGTTAACCGCTTTCTTGTTCGTACCTACGAACACTGTTTTCGAAGGCCGCGATGTCGCCTTCAACATCATCACCGAATTTGCCTGACAAAAGAGTTGTGAGGGTCCCTACATAGCGGGACGCCACCCTCGGATGAAACTCCTCGAAGCTGCGCCTGTACGACTCAAGACTCTCACCCATTCCAGTGTTGTAGGTGGTGTTGAGGGGCCTTCCCCTCAAGAGCATAACCAAGACGTAGTAAAGGATGGATCTCCATCAGCTTCCGAAAGCGCTCTGTTGGGCACGCTGACCTTTGAAAACTTCGCAAGCTCCAGCAATCCTATGTAGGCTGTCGATGCAGCTGAGGTAGGACTCAAAGATAAAGCTCCAGTCACTGAAGTTCTGCTCAGTTGAGGCCTTGAACACCTCTGGCTTGCCTAATTGCCTGGTGTCAACCAAGCCCATCCTCTGCGTCGTTGGCTGGCTTGGTCTAGGAAGCTTAGAGCCAAAGGTTCCCGAGCGACCTCTGCCTGCCATCACTGAGGATTGCGATGCTTGCAGCTGCAACAGCTGGGCCTCTTGATTCACCAGCCGTGTATTCAGCTGCAGAAGCATGTTTTGGGTTTGCTGCAACTGTTGCTGGAGCTGCTGCTCCAGCGGTGTCTGGGCCGTCGGAGAAACTTGGCCCGCTTCCGTCGTTCTCCGCCTACATAAGGGAAAAAGAACTGCTTTTGGCTTGGCCTCGCTTTTGCGGGCTGTAGCCTTCGCCCTTGCCCTGGCGGTTGCCTCTCGGGCTGCCTTGACTGACCCGCAGTGCGAAGGCCTGAGGCGAAAACCTCTTGAGGACGTAGTTCCGCACCACCGGGCCATTGGCCTTGCGTCTGGATCGGCAGGCGCTGCAAGCTTCACTGGTCCTCTGCTTCAGCAAGGCGTCCCCCACACTGCCTTTCGGAAGCCTCTTCCTAAGGGCTGCTTGGGTCTTCACCCTTTCACGGAACCCTTGTTCAGCAAGCCGAGCCGACTGCTCCCTCAGGAACTTTTTCAAACGTTTCTTGCAATCTCCTTCTCTCTTCTTCCTTCTGGCCGACACTGACCTAAGGACTCGATTTGCTTGGGCTTCTCGAGGCACCGATCGAAGTGTGACGCGGGTCCTCTGCCTGTTGCAGCCTCGAGGCTTCGACTTAGCCGCTGTAGTGCTAAGGATACGGTCTCTCTCCTCAGCCTCCCTTTTACTGTGTCTCACTACCACCCTCCTTGTTGGCTGACTCCGGCCCCTTGCCTCAGCAGCTGACGAGCTGTCGTGTTCTAGTCGCTCCTGAGCGGCAGCAAGCCGTTTGGCTTGGCCTCGGCTCACCCTCTTGGCGGTGGCCTTGGCACTTCTGGTTCCTCGTTTGTTTTTCTTCTTGGCCGGTGGCTTCCCTTACCACGGCCCTTCTTGCCTCTTTGGACTGCCTCAGCAGTCCCTCACCAGCATGGGGCAACCCACTTCTGATCCACCCGCGACCACCAGGGAGCGGGGCTAGCCCGCGTCCTTTGCCTCTGCGGGGGCAACCCGCAAGAGGCGAGCACGGAGTCCCTCAGACGTCTGGCTCCGCTACTATGCAAGGGTTTAGGTTGACCCTCAAACCACACGCAGCCAGGCACGTGCTAAAGGGGCTTCCAGTAGCAAGCTTTCCAGCATGGAACTCAGCCTAAGCCATGTATCCTGACAACCTCCCACACCCACTCTTCTTCTGAACGCAGAGAATGCAAATAAGGGAAATCTGATCAACATCTGGTCAGGAGGATAAGCCAAGAATGATGAATCTCTGAGACGATTCCGGCGAATTAAGATGGTAAGCCTGAACTTTTGGATTTTAGTACGTGCTCAATGACAAGCCGGCAAGTAGGCCTGTCCAAGAAGACTGGCAATGCCTCCGGGGAAGCAAGGCTGCAACATTGGGCCAACATGTTCGCATGGGGTTCCAAAGTTTCTGGTAGCCTATGTGTTCTGACTGGGGTGGGGGGGTGGGGGCCTCGTTGGCCACAGTGTTGAAGAGAAGCAGGGTCACCAGCAGCAGGTGGTGGTCCTTCACCTTAGCTCTACCCAACTTTGGTATGCCATTTGCTTTGCAGCTCCGGTTACCCTCTGAAGCCGGTGCCAGTGGGAAGATGCGGACGGCGAAATCCTGCAGTGGAAGGGACATTGACATCACAAGCGCCCCGTGTCCCAACTCCACTTCGGTCATTGCTCCTGCTCAGATTTCAGCTTGGCCTTCTCCTCCAGGGATGTGCAATCCTGGCAGAAGAGGCATCGGACATCGTTGAGTGGTCGGAGTCTTTGTGACTCTGTGACGCCTCGGGACGCGCTGCGAGGACCACCTGCAAGCCAAAGGGCTCCACTGTGGCCAAGCCCTGCCAAAGCTGCGTTCACTGCCACTCTAGACTTTAAGACTTTAGCGGTCTTTTTGCATTTGGGGCCGGTGCCAAGGTGAGGCCAGCAGCCAGCGCTGCAGAGGCAATGCAAAGCAACACAGAGGCCACATCGAACCTCAGAAAACTGAAACTTCGAGAGATACTTCTTCCCGTTTCCGCAGTCCCCCAGCCAAAGCTCCATTGTGGCCATGCGGTTCTGGGCTTCCTTGCCAGAACACTAGCTATGACAGACTGCTCCTGGGAGTTCCGCCAGCCTTGTCCATGGGATTCACGCACCAATAGTTCGACCTGAAACATCCCTCCACCCTCCACTTCCTGCAGCAACTACCTGCGGATTTCCCCTTGAGGACGTGGCAGCCATTCACCTGAGGCGCCACAGGACATGGTCACCTGCGGCTTTGAAAAAAAAGGCCGCCGTGTGAATATGGATTAGAAGAGCTCCTCCTGCAAAGCTCCGCCCCAGATGTAAGAGCCAGCAGGACACCTAGCACGGCTAGCACGGCTCTTCTTCAAAACCTTTTTTCCCGCTTCCATTCTTCCATTCTTCCACCGTTACCCACCTCAACGTGTACTCGCCGCCAAACTTCGTGCTTCCTGACAAAAGGCTTGTTACGCCTCATGGATCTTCCCGGTTCCGCAGTGCGATCGATGCTGTATTGGCTTATATTGGAGCTGCCCACAGTGTTCATGATTCTGTCCCTTCCATCTGCTTGAAAGATGACTGGACATGGATTTTGGTGTCAGCATCATGAAAGGAAAGCTCTGGACATCACAGCATGGATCCCCCATCTCAGGCTATGGCCAAGCCAGGTGCCCAGACGGTCGGTTTTGTTGCCGCAGTCCTGTCGCTCACACCTCAGAGGCAAAAGATTTGCAGACCTACCATCTGGGCAAATTCTGCGGTCCCTACGTTCTGCCATTGTCAAAGAAGCCATCCGTGCACTCGCAGCGGTAGGTGCCCTATCACAGCAACTTGAGCAGCAGGGAATCCGAAACCTAGGCCCATGGCATTCCACCTAGCCGACCTAGCCTTATCTGCCAAAGAAATGCTTGCCCTGCCCGTTTCTTCATTGGGCGTGAGTCCGTGAGATGTAAGTATGCATAAAGCAGATGTCCATGTACCGCATCATTCCCAAACAGGCCACAGCTGGATTCCTCTGATCATCCTTGTATCGGCAAGCTGCCGCTCCAATGAACTAGCTGGCATTTCTGCGTGGTGAAGAGGTCTCCAAAAATTCGCATATTCTGAATTACAAAGAACACGATGAAGGAGACAGCCCAATCTTTCCCCACAATTCCTGATGAGCCCAGCAATTAACTTGAGTTTTAACCAAAGCTTCAGGACTCCAGGCCTTTGCAGAATCGTAGCCTGAGGCATTGCCCACCAGGTCAATACACACCTGAACAGACAGGAACTAAACGACTCGCCCCCTGGGGACGTTTTTCTTCTAGTGTGATTCAGCCGTGAAGTTACATCCACCATGATGGTGGCTCTGCGCTTACCTCACACAAGTATTACAGCAAAACATGCAGAACTGCAGAATGCATAGAATGCCTATGTCCAGGGCTTGGAATGCTATTCGGCCAAGCACGGGCCAAGTCCAAGTGGCCCCATAAGCGCCACAGGTCTGCCCATGGCACACATCCTGGTCGATGCCCTGCCAAAAGCTTTTCAAAACTAGGATCCTCTAGACAAGTGGGGGTTATTAGGAACTTGAAGGAAAAAGGTCCAATGTTGGATGCTGATAAGTGTAGGCACCCCCAAAAAAAACAAACTGCGTCTCTAATTAATCTAGGGGCGGCCCCACCCCCCAAAAATTCTGGATCTTAGGTTTAGGTTTAAATTCAATAGGAGGGATCCGGATCAGCTCGCTAAAAAATCAGAAAGGTTTCGGAAGGCGTTCAGAAAGGTTTGAGGAGTTCAGAGGATTTCAGTTTGCAGTTTTCAGAAAGGTTTCAAGTTGTTTTGAGGAGAATTCTGGAAAGGATCCGGAGATTTGGGTCCCCGATTTGACGGATAATTGAGGGCCCGCCAAACATTCGTATTATGGAGGCTCTGGGCAGCTGCTGGACTACTTACTCCCTTGCAAGAATTATTGCTAGGTAGTAAGAAATCAACAGTTTTGGACCTGGCTTCAAACCTGAGTAGCAGGAGTTTTAAAGGTCCTCAAAATCCGGAGCTTTGAGGTTCTGGAATGGAAGCAATGGACAAGGAGTTCAGATCTAAGTTTCTAAGATTAGCTTGGATTAGGACCCTAAACTTATTACTTACTGTTGACTTATTCTCTGAATTATTCCCGAAAGCGTGCCGAAGGTCTTCGTTAAGGTTGTCGTTATCGTTGATGAGTGGATAGATGTTGTGATGGCTTGATGGAAATGATGGCATGAGGTAGCTGGTTGGTGAAGGTCAATAGGCTGGCAAGAGGTATCGGATGAAGAGATGGTCTCGTGGAAGGTCGTCCGGATGGTCTCCCTCACTAAGTTTAAGTTCTAAACCACGGGGTAGGGCTGTAGGGAATCGGAACGACTCTTAAAAATCGCGCTGGCGCGCAATTGCGCGCAGAGTGTTCTTGAAATCTCTGCGCGAATGACGACCTTCTCGGTGGTTGCGGCCCGTCGTGACGCTGGCGCGTGCAGCGTTTTCGAATTCTCGCCGCGAATGACGACCCTCTCGCTGTTTTCGGCGGGTGGCTAAAGATTGCGCTCTCGCGTGGGGCGACGCAAACGACGACCCTCTCCGTGTTCTGCGCTTGTCGTAACGCTGGCACGTGGAGCGTCCTCGAAAGTCTCAGCGCGCAAATGACAACCCTCTCTTGTTCTCGGCGCGTCGTAACGCTGGCGCGTGGAGCGTCCTCGAGTTGACCCTCTGGGTGTTTTCAGCGCATCGTAATGCCGGCGCGTGGAGCATTCTCAGAATCCTGTTCAGAATCGACGACCCTGTCAGTGTGTTGGCGCGTGGAGCGTCCTGCGAATCCTGTTCGGAATCGGTGACCCTCTTGCTGTTTTGGGCGCGTGGTAGCGCTCGCGTGTCGAGCCCAGGTAAGTTTAGTAATTAAATGGAGTGCTGCCTGCTGGCCATTCCCGCAAGCGCGGCGATGGGTCCTCGCCGGAGGTGGTGTTCGTCAGGGTTATCGTTATCGTCGTTGCGTGATGGATGTTGTGATAGATGGCGTTATCGATGATGGAGGGAGGGAGGGAGGGAGGGATGGATGGATGTTCGTTTTACTAAAACTGCACGGTTGTATCAGGTCTTACTCACTCTGCCAAAACGCTTTCGGGCCAACCATTCTCTTTTTTTTCCGGGTGCGCAACTTCGCACAATTAAGGACCCCCACACTGATCGGGATCAAACATCCGCCGACCCTGGCCTGACGAGGCGAGCGCAGTGAAGCCTTTCTTGCTCCGTGTTCCTCACACATCTTTCTCGTCAGGCCTCACTCGGCCTCGTTCATGCCCCTCCCACAGCCTTCCCTTGCCTCCGCTATCCCTGCTTCTACCCCCAGCCCCAGCCCTTCATTTGCCTCCCCGACCCCTTAAACCCCCCTTCCATGTCTTGGGATGAGCAGTTGGGCACCTAGTCAGCCTCCCTAGCATCTGTGCCACCCAAACCCCTACACAAAGTGTTTTTTTACTGATTCAGAACTGCGGGCGTTGAGAGGTTGGACCCCTCCCTCCATTTGCACAGACTGTGTGGGCGTTTGACCCTAAACCTCCCGAACCCCTCCAGAAAAATTCAGGCTTGAGGCGCTCCCACAGCCTACCCCTACCTCTACTATCCCCCAAAGAAGCCACCACAACTCCAATTCATTGCCGTGTGTGTTTCTCACTTGTGGGCGTTTTGCCTCAAAGGACCCCCCCTCTCTCCCTCCTCCAGCCCCCCACCCTTAACCCTCCCAGTTTCAGGGTGGGTATAGCACGTGAAAAGGGTTTTTGGTTCTAGTATCTTTCCAAAAGAGCTCGTACCAGGGCTCGAATTCAGGGCTGAACTCCTCGTCCCAGGGACATTCTGTTGATGGACAGATCGCGCTTGGCCTTTTGTGTGCTGCCTCCACCCAGTAAGAGTCTATGATAAGGCAATATTCGCGGCTTTATATGTTCATATCATGCTTGTTTTCCAGCTGTTACTGAATGCGGGCAGTATCCAAATTATGGTACCACGATTCCCGAAGATTCTTTTAACCTACTTAATCTACAATACAAGTGCATCACCACATGTCAGCAATTGCGCCCGAAATGGGACATTATTATCAAACACCTGGTACGGGTAGATACATCAGTTGGGGGCCTCTCCTCCCCCATCTCGCAACGACAGGAGAATCAAGCTGGCTGACAGCGGCTGACACCTGAAAACTGAAGACCTGCAAAAGTCGTCGCGTCAGCCCTCGCCTCCCGCGTGCGATGGAGGCTCAGGCTTTGCCGTCGTCTAGCCCTCGCCCGGAGGCTCAGGACTTGTCGTCATGCGTCAGAGTCGTCAGCCCTCGCCCTTGGAGCACTCTAATTACTCGGTGTCTATCAGTTTTAACAACCACCCTGCGTCACCAGAGCGAGTGTCATGAGCATTAGCAGGCGTCAGCGGGGTCATTGTCGTTCTTGCGCCATGACACCAGGCATCATGAGCATTAGCAAGGTCCCGTTCCTCCTTCATGCCGCGGCCTTTGTTGCCACTCGATCACTCTAACCCACGTCTTTCAACCACCCCATGCCAACCTCATGCCAAACACAAGTAAGATTGCTTCACGCAGCGCTTCATGCCATCGGACCCCAATCCCGCCATCTCTGTTCACCATCACACCCAGCATCATGGGCATCAGGGGTCGCGTGTCTCGCCACGCAGGCCTTCATGCCATCGGACCCCAATCTAGCCTGCTGAAGCCGCCTTAGCACCCATTCTCCGTTACGCAGCTCTCGACGCCGTCAGATGGCCTGGATTCGTCCCTGTTAAAGCCACATAGACTCATATGTGGTGCAGTGCTGGCCAGCCCCCCCCCCCTCCCGCCCAAAGGTATGGTATTGGTACTAGGTCCCACAGATGCCAGCATTCTGGCAAGTGACTATCACTTTGCAGCATCAAGAACTGCATGTTTCAGAGGTCAGGCAGATCCTCCTCC
>CAJNIZ010003020.1:11551-24573 GCA_905231905.1 Symbiodinium pilosum | reverse complement strand
TTAGGGTTTAGGGGTTTACTGCTTACTTACTGAGGATCAGCACTGAGATTAGGACGTGGGGTTTTGGGCTTTGTTCGGAGATGGCCTGACATGCCTGGCCTTTGTTGGCAAAATGCATTCCCCAGTGCTTGCTTCTTGCTCATCTCAGCGTCTCCATAGCAAAGGATTCGCCTCGCTGGATCTTCAGCGCCTTAGGAAGAACTGTGACAGAGGACGTGTCCAAAGCCAGCAAGCTCTGTGTAAATGCACTTGAAATAGGGTCTTAAGTTACGTTTCAAGGTTGGGGTTGCCAACACCTCTAAACCCTACATATACTCATGCAATCTGCATTCCAAAGTAACACCAACGTACATCTTGATGTCTATCAGGCAAAAAAGAAGTGATCTGGCTCATGGCACTGTGCTGGAAGTCTACAGGCATCGTCTGCATGGCCTGCATGTGTCTGCACACTCCACATGGGGCAAGAACTCTGCCATTTCAAGCTCCATACTCTGCGCATTGCTTGTATTGTTATTCTTATGGTTACTATTCTACGACTACTTTATAACTACTACTAATATTACTATTACGATTGGTTTTGTGAATTATTAATACGAACATTATGAGGGGACGGATGCCTTTGATGTTCCCCCCCCCCCCTCACGGTCGCAATGAATATTATTACTACCAATATGATCATCAGTCTTGTTACGAATATTGATATCACTACCATGAATATTATTGATATTAGTATTAACCTGCACATTGTTCATATTGCAAATGTTTCGTTCTGGCTAAATCAGGCCTGCTTCAGCATAGAACCAACGTCTGGAACCACGCTCCAGGCAGGCGGCACGCCAACCTCGACAAAACAAGCCATACTAAGATTAGTCATAATGAAAAATAACGGTAGTGGTGGTGGTAGTAGTAGTAGTAGTTATAGCAGTTATAAAGGTAATCGTAAGAATAACAATAATATTAATGGCAACAATAATAACACGCGGTGTGTATTAGTTCTCAGTATGAAAAGTAATGTGTAAGAAAGAAGCGTGCAGACATCTGAGGCAGCCGTCTGGGCCGATTTCCACCCCATTCCAAGTCTAGTCCCCTCCCCCTAATATTAAACGGCCCCACCTCCCCTTAACATTAAATACTCCCATTATGTAGTATATTATAAGATATTGGGAGTACTTGATATTACAGGGGCCGGGGTGTTTAACATTAGGGGGAGAGGGTTAGCCAGTTGGGGGCCCAAGCAGCAGGGCCAAGGGGGGCCCGGGCCCAGAGGGCCCTCAGGGCACCGGGCAGGGTCTGTACATCGGGGTTATCTATACGAAAATGGGGTATGTATTGGGATGATAAACCAAAATATTGGGAAATAAAATGGAAACTACTAGATTATGATAGGGTATAGATTTTTCTTAGACACCAGCCCAAAGCTCCTGCAGAGTTCCGATGAGTTCCGGCAGCCTGGCTTGAACTTCTCTCGTTTGCGCCGGTTGGTTGAAAATATAGTCCCCTTAAGTAGATAGAATATGGCTTTGGGTATATCAAAATATGACCCCCGCATACCTCATATTCTACCTAATAAAGGGGGACTATAGGTGGTGCGACAATTTCGAACATAACGCCACGTCATTAATTTGATCGCGGTGCCGCTGTTGCAGCATCGGCTGCGCTGGCGTGAAACTGCTTCCCGTGTGCTTTAGATGACTTATTGTACAACTTTCCCTCTCGTCTCCGTCTCATCTTACCGGGAGCACCTGTCTGCCTCCGGGGTCGGCGGCTTGAGCCGGAGGCTTTTATCATTATGAATACGATCAAGATTACCCAGATATCATTACTATCCATTCACTTACAAAAGTCGCGAGAAATCTGTCGCTGGGAGTGCATGGCTCAGTCCCACGCAATAGGAACTGGAAAAGGTTGCAGTATCTGAACGGGCTGGACAACCTGCGAGCACAATTTAGAAGTCCCGTGCCAAATCGTAGAGGCTAGAGATTGAGATTTCGACAGATTTGCAACAACGCTGCCAAGATGCCAAGACAGGAGCCACAGAACACGGCCAATCAAGCATGGGAACCTCCAGCGAAGGGCGATGTGCATTTTAGGCCTCTAGGTTTGGTAAGAATCTCGGCTGGAATATGCAAAAAAAGAACTGTGCTGGCGAGATCAAGTGAAGCACAGGAAACGTTTGGCATTCAGGCGCGGTTATGACCTGGACTCTTACTGCACATGTAGGCTGGTCCCAGCATGACCCAGTAGAGTTTGCCAAGCCCGCGGCCACGTGCGCTGTCATGTTGACTGCTGCTGCTCGTCGTCTTGCTCGTGCAAGTCTGTGCACGTGTATCCCATGCTTGCACCCTGAGCCAAAATGGCGAAGGACGCATGCTGCTGAAAGCCAGGTTGCAATGAATCAAAGTCATGCAAAGGGTAGTTTCCCCAAAATAGAGGGAACCCAGCTTAGACCCCCGAAATACGAAAATCCTTCTTATCGGGACCCCCACAAAGTACCTCCTAATCTTGGGAAACCCCAACATACCCTAAACCCTATACCCTAAAACCCTAAAACCCTAAAACCCTAACCTTTTATCACCCGCCCCCATATGAGCTATAGTCTAAACTCCTAGTATCCCCCTTAATAACTCCGAAAATACTCCCTGTATAATCCCTTTAAGGAGTTTAAATTATGGCTCATACAGTATACCCTAAACCCTATAAGCCTGTATACCCTGAACCCTATAGCCCCCTGTCTTATGGGATGCTTGACAGGCCAAAGGTGTCATGCCCACGTGCGCCTTCCACGAGTCCGGCAAATGTGATGCAGGCACGGCAGCACACGCCAGCCTGAGACTCACTAAATCTTACTAGGGGACATGGTAATAATAGTAATAATAAGAATATTAGTAATGATAATAGTAATCATCATAGAAGTACTAACAGTAATAGCAATAACATAACAATAGGGAATATGGGAATACATAATATGGGCGTTCTATAGGGATTATATGCCCTCATTCCCTAGTCAGAACCAGTAAGGAGATGATCATGGTATAGAATGGCGAACCCACACGATTCCGTGCAAATTTTGCCGTACGAAGAAGCCGCAGAGCAGACTTCGGCCAGTCGTTTCTCCGACGGACGTACACCACGGCACGACTAATCCACGGAAGAAAGTACAAAAGCCCTATAACCCCAGTTTCGATTTCATTTGCCATTTGATTCTCCACTATCATCCCTAACAGAACCCCACTATAACCCCAGTAGAACCCCAATATAACCCTAATATAACCCCAATAGAACCCCAATAAAACCCTAAACCCTAAACCCCAGTATAACCCCGATATAGGTCACGGCCGCTCTTCTGGCAAACTGTCTGCCGATTCAGCAAACGTGAATAGAACCTTTCGGGCTTTCGGGGCCTTCAGCGCGCAGAACGGCAAATTTACGCGCAATCGTGTGGGATCGCCCTTCTATACCATGATCATCTCCTTACTGGTTCTGAGTAGGGAATTAGGGCATATAACCCATATAGAACCCCTGTATGATATACTCCCAGATCCTCTATTATTCTGTTATTACTATTATTGTCATCACTATTATGAATACCATGATTATAATGTGAAAGTGCACGTCTGTTTGACTAGTTGAGGGCCCAAATCGGGTGAGCAGCTTTTAAGCACTTTCAATGCCATATGGCAAACTTGTTCAGCCGGCAATGGAGACCGGCCATCATAGGGCATGGCCTTACATTCCCCGTTACGTAGATAGAATATGGCTTTGGGTAAATTCTTAATACGATTCCCATATACCCCATATTCTACCTACTTCTAAGGGGGAACAGAACCCCAACATATAACCCATTAGAATAAAGTAGTTTCCATGTTCTTTTCCATTATCCCTATGTAACCCCAATATAACTCTAATATTACCCTATATTCTATCTACTTAAGGGGGACTATAACCCTAATAATCCCTGTATATTCCCTAGTTTCCATTTCATTTTCCATTTTCTTTTCCATTTCATTCTCCATTATTGGGGTATTCTATCTACTTAAAAGGGACTACAAGCATGTTCGTCTCCGAGCTTCAGAGCCTTCCTAGCATCCATGGCTTTAGGTAACAGCTTGGGCTGGGCGTGGCAGATGTGGTTGTCTTAAGCCCTCTCCCGCAACACGAACTCCAAATATAATGGGGTTTAGGGGCCCAAATGCCACTAATTCTATAGTATTTGGCTCCTAAACCCCCACTATTTGGGTCCTTGGACCCTTTGGCACGATCTTGACAAAGCATTATCAGACTGGCTGTGGCAAGTGGTATACTTGCCTGCTTTTGTTCTAGAAACACTGCTCTAGAATTGCAGCCACCATAGACAGGCAGAAGTAGCCTTCAGAAGCAAAGGCTAAGTTCAAGAGCACCCTAAACCCTAATCCCTAAACCCTGATCCCTAAACCCTAATCCCTAAACCCGAATGCCTAAACCCTAACCCCTAAACCCTAATCCCTAAACGCTGACCCCTAAACCCTGAACCCTAACCTGCACTGGTCTGCGGTGACGATTGCCGGCAAGCAGCTTGGAGAGCCCTAGATGTCATGGCTTACTGGGGGCAAAGGAATCAGGGACTATATGAGGGTTTCCCAAAATTAGGTGTACCTTTTTGGGGGGTCCCTATAATAAGGACTATAGCATTTTGAGGTCTTTATTGGGGTCCCCCTATTTCGGGAAACTACCATATTAACCCCCATAAAATGCGCATAAATCCCTATGTAATGTATTCCCTTATTCCCCACTGACCCCCAGGAAGATGGCTGAGTCGAAGAGATGCCAACATTCTGGACGCGCCAAGTTTTTGCGAGGAAGCAGCAGCCTCTTACTTCGATGGCAGGAGACAGGCTACACTTCTAAGTCTCTAAGCTCTTCCAGATAGCTTCAGGAGCTACAGGCCCAAAAATCGCGAAAGCCGCGCCACTACATTAGTGAGCTCCTGTTGCACATGGTTTCTTTCAACCGTACTGGAGGGAGCACTGAATAAACTTGTGCTGGCGTTCTTCACCAGAGGCTGGTCTTACCCAGCTGCAGAGCAGCCGAATTTTTATGTAGCTTGGCTGTTATGCAAAGCAAAAACTCGCGCGATCTCCTTCATGGGCACACCACCTTCCTTCGCAGCGTTCCGTGCCACTTTTATCTGTGCTACATCCCCACTGGCAGCTGCAGCAGCCAGATTGTCCAGGAGCACATCATGCTCCTTCTGTGTCTCTGCTTTGGTGGCCAGCAAATTCTCCAAGGCCTCTTGCATGGCCAGCTTCTCCTCGAAATGGAAACTACTTGGGTCATAATCCCCTTAAGTAGATAGAATATGGCTTTGGGTATCTTATTCTAAGATCCCCATATACTCTATATTCTAGCGACTAAAGGGGGGGGACTAGAACCCAATGTAACCCTGATATTACCCCATATTCTATCTACTCAGGGGGGACTCTAGAGTGAACCAGCCAATGTCAACCCATGGAGCCGCGTCCTTCACAAATCCCCTCTCATCCGCCTCCTCAATGCAACTGCGCAGCCTTGCATCTCTCCCATCCTGAGAACATCAGAAGTGAGGGTTTAGGATTTAGGGTTAGGCGTTTAGGGTTTCGGGTTTAGGACTTCCACAGCCAACCACTTTTGCTTTCCTGCAGATCGAGCATCCGTTTTGGCGCTTGATGCACGTTGCAGTAAGTCCTTCCGGGCTGCCTGCCACACACACCATTGAGACTACACTTTGCGAAGCTTTCGGAGCTTTAGCTTCAAACTTTCTGGGGCTTAGCAGGGAATCAGGGACCATACGACGTAAGGATGATATTCAGGATCATATAATAAAGTCCAAAATATACTCACCATAGAATACGCTCCATTCCAAAAAAGTACCATCTACATTCCCTCATTCCCCACTAAATAAACCCGAATCCCTCAACGCTAAACCCTAAGCCATAAACCCTAAGCCCTAGACCCTAAACCCTTAAACCCTAAACCCTAAACTTAAACCCTAAGCGCTAAACACTAAACGACTAAACCCCCAGTAAGTAACAACCCTCACCTCACGCTCGCGAAGCTGCCGCAGCTCCCGCTCCGCGCTAGTGACCGCCTCACCTCCCAGACCCGCCCTGGCGCGAACACAGGGTTTAGGGTTTTAGGGTTTTAGGGTTTAGGGGTTAGGGGTTTAGGATTTAGGGTTTAGGGGTTTCGGGGTTTAGGGCTTAGTTTTCGGGCTTAGGTTCAAATGACGATGCTAACAAGAGTAATTAGAACAATAATTCTAGGAGTACTAACTGCAACTTTTAACATCAAGAATAGTAAGAGTCGTCATAGTCACAATAACAACAACAGAATATCAAGAATCAAAAGGCTGCGTTGAGCAACAGGCCCTGTCCTTATATGAATAATATTAACAATAATACGAAGAAGAAGAAGAATAGCCATAATCACAGCAGCAGCAACAACAACAACACCCTAAACCCTAAACCTAATATGAAGAATTCAAAGGCTGCAGTGAGCAGCAGGCCTTCTTGCGGCACCCAGAGCTTCACCCAAAGCTCCCGGGTCGCCTGCTGCCGCAGCCCGGTCCAGTGCTTTCACCTGATATGGTTTAGGGTTTATGGTTTAGGGGTTTAGGGATTAGGGATTAGGGATTAGGGTTTTGGGTTAGAGTTTTGCGTTTGAGGGTATTCATTGTGATTATTATTGTTATTATGTCTTTTGTTCTATTAGTGGTATTTGTAAAAAGGTCAAAGGTAATTTTCATTATCTATTAGTCTGATTATTCCTTTTATGCTTATCATTACTACAATATTTTGCCTATTTTAGTAATACTAGTTTTACGGGCATCCCCGCAGAGGACACGAGAATATATATATATATGTGTGTGTGTGTATACAATGACTATTAGGAAGCAAGCTCTCGCAGTGGCCCCTTCTGCACTAGTACCATGACTACTACTATTCTTATTACTATTACGAATAAGATTACAAATACTATTACTAGTACGGCAATGAGTAGTAGCACGATTACACAGATACGATTAGAAATAAAATTGCAATCATTTCTGCTAATATTATTAGAACCTCCTAGCAACATCATTACGACTATGGCAGGCAGTTGAAGGTGGAGGTGTTACGAAGCTTTCGCTTGTGTAAACGCCCTTTCGGGACCAAACCCTCTGGCAACCCGAGCTTCCATTTGATTTTCCATATTCCTATCCGCTTATTGTAGGGGTAGTCCCCCCCTGGCCCTGTATAGCCCCTATATAACCCTAGCATCAACTTGTTTCCATTTGATTCTCCATTATTTTTGTAATGGCCCTACAAAAACACTATAGAAACCCTGCATGACCCCTATGATTCCTATACTCCTTCTATAAACCCTATCTTATCCCTATATAGCTTCACCCTTCTATACTCCCAATTACTCCGCCCCTAAAGCCTTAACCCTAAACCCTGTATACTGCTTCTACAATCCCCATGTAATCCCTAGATTTTTTATCCTTCTACACCCTTAACCCTTAATCCATCCTACCCTAAAGGGGATACCAAAATTCCCGTAAACCTTAAACCCCAAACCCTGAACCCCAAACCCCGAACCCTGTACCAAAATCCCCCTAAACCTTAAACCCGAAACCCTGAACCCCGTACCAAAATCCCCCCCCCACCTTCTGCTCGCGCTCCTGCAACATCTTGCAGCTCAACAACTGGCCGAGGTCCGGGTCCGCAGTCCTTAGCTAGGTAGGTTTAGGGTCTAGGGGTTTAGGGTTTGCCACTTGCCACATGCATCCCCAACTCATTCATTCAAGTCTCAACATCCACCCTCCTCCATCTTCGGCACATACCCTGATCCATCCGCCGTATCCTGCAGCACCACTTTCACATCCACTGAAGTTTGAAGAGTGATACAAGCAGCGAATTCATCTCACACATGCATGTGCTGCATCAGAAGACATGTACATCATCACGGAAAACGCCACGGAATACGAAACTCTCGAGTAGACTCTGCATGTCAAACACCATGAAAACCGTGTAGACATGGCGCCTCTAGGAGCTTTTATGGGGGTTTCCCAAAATTAGGGGTACCCTTTTGGGGGTTCCCGATAATAAGGAAGAGGGATTTTGGGTCTATGTTGGGGTCGCCCTATTTATGGAAACTTCCGCAATCTAGGCACCTACACATTCAGTCCCTTTCAGACAAATCACAGCCACCCAGCATCAGCTGCAATTTCAAGGGCCCGCCAAGAAGTTCAGCCCCCCTTTGTTTCCATCTCAACTGTGCTGAAGGAGCGTGTCCGAATGCCAAAGCTGAAGGCGATGCCCGAACGATATCTCCAACCCCTTGATCCCAAGAAATCTTGATCCCAACTCCCACAAGGCACTCCTGTTTAATGCTGTCTACATGGCTGTTTCAGATGTCAATCCAGCAGCCGGCTGCACGTAGATATTGCATGCGCTTCGCATTTTCTCATGATGTTATCTAACAATGGCCTAGCCTGAAGCAAGGCTTTCCCGAGTAGACGCTCCATCGGTGCATGAACACAAGCGATGTAAGATACATTTACTCCTGGTAGCACTGAATGAGGGAGCACGAACAAATGCATAGCTAGGATGGAAACTAGAGACAAAGTAGGTAGAATGTAGGCCCGGCCTTGAGCATCAGCGCGGAAGCTCTCGCCGAACTTGCGAGTTCCCTAGCCAAGTGTGAAAACTCTGCAATGACCAAAGCATTACACAACAGAACAGCATCTCCCATCCCCTTCCCAAGCCTGAGTGAAACAGCTTTGCCTCATGCAAGAACACCACTTTGCTTGAAATGCCTAAACCCCGAACCCTAAACGCTTAATCCTAAACCTACCTCTAAACCCCTAAACCCTAAATCCTAAACCCCTTACCCCGTCCAAGCCTGAATCGGCCGGCTCTTCGATGGTCCAACCCGCACTGCCACCAGCGGCTTGTACACGACTTCAAAGACCAATGCCTGGGGTTTAGGGTTTGGGGTTTAGGGTTTAGGGGACCAATGATTTACTGGTGCTTCGTACGGAAAATGGGAATGCAAAGGATATATGACATAGTGATGATATTGGGGTCATCTTCCCTACTTCCCTGCTAACAGCCAGTAAGGTGCTGTTGCTGTGGCTTGCGATTCTGGGAGAACCAGAGTCGGCGGCTTGCCAACGGCGCTGAGAATCTTTCCGATTCCCTGCTTTCCAGCCATATCCTTGATTATATATCCTGGCTGTCCATGGAGTTTTACCCAGCCATCGAAGGTTTCTTCGCAAGCGCGCACCGTGTCGCCTTGCTCCTTCTTGCCACAGAGCGGTGAGTGCAAAGAAGGCTCCTGCCGCACATATGCAAACTCATGAACCACCCGATATTCTTGTGTAGGAACAGGCGGCAAGCTGCCAGAGGTTTGCGGTGAAGCAGCCGCGCGCTCGACCTTTGGTGCATTCGCCCTTGCGACTCGCGCTGTCTCTTCTTCGGACACCTTCCTCGCATGCTGGCGGAGCGCTCGCAGCGTTTGATCTGTGAAGGCTTTCTCACCCGCGGCCTTGAACTTGTGGTTGATGCCAGAGGAGCCCTCAGACTGCAACACCTTTAACAAGCTGGGAATATCTACGACGTGGACTTTCGCCAGCTTTTCGCAAACCGACGTTACATCCTTGCCAGACCACTCTGGCTTGGCAGCTTGAAGGAACGTAGCAACAGTCAATCCACTGTAGGCCTTGCTGGCACCTGGGCGGGCTGGGAAGGATGCCTTGGGCGTCGTGTTCCGCGGATTCAGATGCACCCATTCGATACGATCTGGCCTACCGTTTGCGGCATAAATGAGGATGACTTCATAGCGGCCCCCTGCAGCAACTTTGTCGCTTGCATGCTTGCCGATGGTCCAACTGTAGCCCTTTGCATTGTCATCCGGCCCAGTGAGGCGATGAAATTCGTGAGGATTTGCCTTACTGATGAATCGTAGGGAAAACGGGAATATGATCCGTATATAATCCCTATGCAATCGTAAACCCTCAACCCTCATATAATCCCTATTTACTCCCTATGTATACACTCTTTCTAGCATATTCATATATGTTCCCTTGTCCCCTATTAACCCACAGTGAGTTGCATCTGGGCGGTCAGGATGGAGACAGCGGCCCAGCCCATCGCCGGGCACAAAAAGCTGGAAACTTTCACCTTACTGGAGGTCAGTGGGGAATCAGGGAATGTAGGGACACTGTAGGGGTATCAGATGGATGATATAGGGTATAGGGTTTCGGGAATATTTTGTGTGGGGATTATGTAGGGATTATGTTTCCTTCTTCCCTGCTAACCACCAGTAAGTCACTGGAACCTGACGGCAGCTGAACCTGGAACTTATGGCATCGACGTTGGGGTTCGATGATCATCCGCTGCGGCCTCCAATTATTCCAGCTGCCTGCAATGTCAATGGCGCTGGAGTCGGCACGCACATAGTCCGGAGTGGGCCGGGAGAAAGAGCCGCGGCGCGCGTCCTCCGCACTTGGCCGGCGGTGCGCGTCCTCCGCAGTGGGACGGCGGCGCACGTCCTCTGCGCTGGGGCGGCGCCCGTTCTGAGCGTCGGCCCTCTGCATGTCTGGACTGTCTTCCAATCGCAGATTTTTGGCCTTTAGTAGCTTGTCCCCCTCCCCGTCCAAGCGCACCTGCCACCGGTCGTTGTGAAGCTTGACCAGCGTTCCCGTGGCCGAGTTGAGCGCTTGCTGTTTCTCCAGCCCGACGACTCGCACACGCGCGCCTGGGCTGAATCCTGCCTCACTGGCCACACTCGCCAAGGTCTCCGGCCGAATGAAGCCAGCATCTTTCCTGGCAGGCAAAACGATACCGGCTGCATGTCACTCATTGTACCTTGTTCCTCCCTGTCCATACGTGATACCCCAGCATCCTAGAGTCACACTCTGCCCCCCTTGGCTGCAGCTAAATAGGCAGCACCCTGAATTAGCGCCTTAGCGTCTGCCTCCGTCAATGCCTAAGAGAGGCAGAATCCTGTTTGGAACGTTTCACAGACACCAGCATGAGAAACGGCCTCCTAAGAACGACACGGACAAGCAATCGATGAATCTGGTACAACACGCCACTCATGCTCTCAGCAAGTCCCTGCCCCTATGGAGTGATTGTGTTGTATTAAGGTCCTCTTATATTATATTGCTATTATACCACTATTACAGGGCGGGGGGTCCCGTCTAATGTATACCATCCCCTCTGGAAAAGAACTACCCTAACCTCCAAACCTTAGACCGCAAATTCAAGCCCTAAGCCCTAGACGCTAAACCCTACTCTTGCGCCAGGCGTCTCTGGCGAGGATCGTGACCCCACATTTGCCGAGAAGCTATGGACTCCACCGCTCCGGTGCTGATTCTCCGTTCGAGGCCTATAGTCCCCCTTAAGTAGATAGAATCTGGAGTATATGGGGATCTTAAGATATACCCAAAACCATATTCTATCTACTTAAGGAAGACTGTAAGCTGCGGGTTTGGGGTTTAGGGCTTAGGGCCAGGGAGCCAAATACCCCTTAATTAATTAAGATCTATTTCTTAAACCCTATTAGGGGTCCTAGTATGACCTACTAAAACTATTATGACGTATACTACTATTCTTAGTGCTCTTACTATTCTTACCATTCTTACTATGATGGGGCCTAAGCTGCGACACTAGTACTTTTTAGAAGTACTGCTAATTCTGATGGCTGTTCCTAGCATTATTCTTAGTACTACTACTAGCAATGATGGGCGTTTCTATCGTTATTCTGATTACTAGGTCTAATTATGATTACCCTTTATCTCATTACGATCACCATTCCTATTATGATTGGTATTGTTATTATTCCTACCATTAATTACTATTACTGTTATGACTGCTATTGTTACAACTCCTACCATCCATACTATCATTACTATCATGACTTTTTATTACTATCATGACTATTGTTATTATTGTGCATGTTATTACTATCATTACAATTCTTCCTATGATCACTATTACTACAATTAGTATTCCAATTATTTCGGTTCCCACTACTCCTACAAGTGTTGTTACTACTACAATATTATTACCATATAATTACAGTATATTACAACATAACATTATTACAATATCTAGCATATATTATGACTATTATTACCATTATCACTATCATTGTTACCAATTCTCACCCGCCTTCGTGCTGGCTCCCGTGGCTCGCGTGGAGGTGGAGCCGGCTCGGCGGAGCTGCGAAAGGCCTCATGCAGTCAAATGGACTACAATCTGAACGGCTTAAAGGGGGCGTTACGTAGGGGACCATGTAGGGTTTAGGGTTTAGGGTTTGCACTTTACAGTCACCTCATTATCATCATTGTTATTATCTGGGAAGTTTTCTCACTGTAGAATCCTCGATCCATCTTGCTTACTCCTGTCATCAAATTAGTTTTCTACCTTGCCCTTTCGGGTAAACCTTGAGGCCCAAACATCCAGAAAGATCACGACAGTACAAATACCAATGGTCTCAACCCCCAAGCCCTCAACCTTAGACCCTAGACCCCAAAAGAGATTTCCTTCTCTATCAGTGACGCCCTTCTGAAAAAGACTTGGAAACCTGCACCCACACCCTGCCATGGGAGCTTCATACAGTGGATACTAGAAATCCTGCACAGCCCTAACTAAGGCCTTTGGAAATACGGACTATAGTAAACGAAGGTCGCGCAAGATTGATTTGCGTCAGCTATACTGGGTTGTTGCTGTTAGGAACTTAAACTGAATCACCATAAGACCAGAATGGGTATATAGTCATCCTAAAGTAGATAGAATCTGCCGATTTTAAAAAAAAAACTATTTTCACAAACGGATAGATAGAATATTTGGGGGGAAATTCATGGCTCCAGAAAGGAGCCCCAAACCAACTGTCCAAATGGTCAGATTCCTATTATAATTGATTGAAAATGATCAGATTCCCTTTGACATAGAGTAGGAATGGTCAGTTCGCCTTTAAAATTGAATAGAAATGGAGATTCCCTTCATAATTGAATA
>CAJNIZ010003020.1:0-11451 GCA_905231905.1 Symbiodinium pilosum | reverse complement strand
TTCCCTTTCAAATTGAATAGAATTGATTAGCTTCCCTTTAAGATTGGCTTATTCATCCTGGTTAAACGTCTCGTGGAATATTCTATCTATCGTTCTGCAAAATCGGCTTTTTCAAAAAAAAATCACCTCCCCAAAGATTTAATTCTATCTACTCAAGGATGACTATATATAGTAATTAAAATGGTTTCCCTAGTGGAGTAACTTAAGTTAAGTACCTTAACAGCCACCCAGTATATCAGGCCTCGATAAACTCCTCCTCGGCCGTCAGCTTGGAAGTCCGGCCGGTCTTATCATAGTTCGCGCGGGACTTGGCATTAGAAAGCACCTGACAGTAAAGGATTTGCAACTCAGACAGTTAGAGAAAATGAAGTGTAGGATCATGTTGCAACAGCATAGCCCGCCTTGAATACACAAGAACGGAGTACAAGCATATCATGGTACATCACAAGCATGTTCTCCTAACATCACGGTGATCGTTGCACACCCTGTCTCATGGCCACTTGTCAGATGGTTTGCCTCCTTCTGGGCCCTTCGCTTCCTCATATATGGCTACATACGCAATGCCGGGTCTACACATGTATACCTGTATGCGCTGATGTCTGTCTGCGTGCATGTATATCATGTTTGTGCCAGGGTCCTCGAAAAGAAACACCTTTGCTAAGAAACAACATTAAACTCACATAAGGGTGCGCCATATGGACCCTACGAGTATGAAAACAAGTGGGAAGCATATAAGCCATGATTTCACCTGGACAATACTATGGGTTTTTACGGGTTTTACGGTCCGAGCAATCCGAGCAAGAACACTCTAGCTAAATACTAAATTGCTAAACGAGAAAAGCTTTCAAAAATCCAGCAAAAGTATGGATCACGTCATGACATGAAATAGAAGGGCACTGAAGGACGAGGGCTCAATGATCCATTCGCTTTGGATCAGAGGTGTGACGGGGTCGAAGCTTTCCCATCTGAGTAGCCCACCTCATATGCCTTGCTAAGCCTGGCGAACTCTTCGGGGTCACCCCCGCGATCTGGATGCTTCGCCAAAGCCAGCTTTCGGTATGCCTGTACACGTACGGCCAAAAGCTCAACATTCATGCGAACACTGTGCTATGATTTCAAGAGGAAGCGCCTGCCGAATCTCTGACGGCGTGGAACCGGGATCAACGCCAAGAATCTCATAACATGACTCGCCATCATCCAGCTTGGCCATGGCTGGAAGGGGCCCAGCGAGTTTATGAAGGCTTATATAGGGATAATGGAAAAGAAAATGGAAAACTACTATAGCATTTTCCCAATCAGGCTGCTTGTGGACTTGCAATGCAAACGTGACACAGTGGCGGCATTCAAACAATGTTGTTATCACGACACCGTGGGTATGCGACTTTTTGCTGCGCTGCAACTGCAACATGTTAAAATCATTTGATACCAACGGCTGGTGCTGATGGAAACGTGAATTCACCTACATGTGAGCTATAGTCTGAACTCCTAGTAATCCCCCTGAATAAGCAATACAATCGGAACCCTATATAGTCCCCTATGTAACCCTAGACCCTAAATAAAGGGGGCTATATAATCCCCTGTTATCACCCCCTTTAAGGAATTTAGACCATAAACCCTGAACCCTAAACCCTGTACAATCCCCCCTTTAAGGAGTTTATCAGTTTATCCCATATAATCCCTATACTAACCCCATTTAAGGAGTTTGGACTACAGCATGCTACGGCAACATGTGGTGGGCCTCGGAATCCTTCAGGCACAATGGCAGTCCGAAGCCTTACCTCTGCTTAGCAGAGAACAAAGGAAAGGATCCCTGTACTTGGAGGGTTTAGGTTTTAGACTTGAGGGTTTAGGCTTTAGGCTTTAGGCTTTAGGGTTTAGGGTTCAGGTTTTAGGGTATACGGTCCGGGGGACTCAGTGTGTAGCTTAGTAAGGGGGATAACTGGGGTCATTATGTGAGTTATAGGGGTGAAAACTATACTTGCTAAAATCCCCTTGACCCTCCAAGTAGTAGCCCCTTTTTAAATCCGCAACTGTAAAATGGTTTTCATGTTCTGCTCCATTCCCTCATCCACTGCTAACCAAACCATTTCATCTTCTATGATCTCGTGCATTTGATTCTCCATTGGGGGATATAAGTTCCCATAATGTAACCCTTGTAAAGCCCCTATACAAACCCGTATACAATCTCTAAACCCTAAACCCTAAACCGTATATATTCCCCTAATAACCCCCAAAAGAGTAAGCAAATATCCTGGGCCAACATCCTGGGGCTCCAGCAGCCAGGGCAGTCCTTCGGCCATCGCTGCAAGCAGCGCGAGCCATTGCCACATGAGCTATATGAAGGTTTCCCAAAATTAGGGGTACCATTTTGGGGTCCCTATAATAAGGACTATAGTATTTTAGGGTCTATACTGGGGTCCCCCTATATTGGGAAACTACCATATATTTTTTTGGACCTTTTCTCCACAGCTCGCACGATCCATGGAGCTATATTGTTTAGGGTTTAGGGTTTAGGGGTCTAGAAATTCCTTCGAGAGTTTTAAATTGGGCAATATGGTTTAGGGTTTAGGGTCTAGACTCCTGAAAGGGGTCATAAAGGGTATTGTATAGGGGACCACTATCGGGTCTAGGGTTTAGGGTATAAACTGCTTAAAGGGGGTTATATAGGGTTAATATAAGGGACTACTATAGGGATTACTAAGGGGGATACTAGGAGTTTAGACTATAGCTCACATGCTAGAACAGCAGTACCTAAACCAATACCCTAAACCAAAGTCTAAACCTAATACCCTAAAACCCAACAATTTAACTAGAGCTTCTCCTTCCTAGATCCTCCCAGAATTCAGGGAGTTCGAAGTCAATTCCAAGCCGAAAGCTGCTCATCAAAGCTTGCAGCCCAGCTCTGTGCTTGGGATTGTGCTCAGACGGTCCTGCCTTGTATCCTCTGTCTGAAGCCCTGTATAACCCCCTTAAAGGAGTTTATACCTTAAACCCTAGACCGCCTAGACCCTATAGCAGGTGAAGTATTACCGTTGTTTGCGCCCTGGGCTTCACGAGAACCCAACAGACTCCAAGGAGGGCACTCTCTTCTTCTGCAGAGTTCGTCGGGATGTCCTGCGGGCAACGTGTGCACGCGGTGCTGGCCATCTAATTTTGACAACATCCAAGTGCACTCCAAAACTGCATGGAGCTTACATCGCTGGTCAAGTCACTTAGCATGCCAGAGGATGCCCTGGCCCAAAAGGATGGCCTCCAGCTGTTCGAGGAGTGCCTCCACTAGCTCACATTTCAAGATTCAATGCCACAGGCCAAAATTTCACAGCATTTTTTATCACTACTAATTCCCGCTCCTTGGCATCTAGATCCCGTTAGCACTCCTTGCACAACAAAGCGTGTGAGCCATAGTCTAAACTCCTAGTCCATAAGTCTTGGTCATTGCCAGGTGTGACAGTCGATCGGGCGTCGACAGGTCCAAGTAATGATACAATAACTAGTAGTGCCCGCTAGTTAGGCTGCAAAATAATCTAAACTCCTAGCATCCCCTTAGTAACCCCTATAGTTCGTCCCCTATATAACTCCCTATATAACCCCCGTTAAGATCTTTAAGGAGTTTAGACCCTAAACCCTGAACCCTGAATCCTAAACCCTATACTACCCCCCGCTAAGGAGCTTATCCTCCATAACCCCTACTTGACCACCTTTAAGGAATTTAGCAGTTTCCCCAAATAAGGGGACCCCAATATAGACCCCCAAATACTATAATCCTTGTTATGGGGACCCTCAAAATGGTACTCCTTAATTTTGGGAAACCTCCATTTAGATTATGGCTCATGTGGCTTGCGATGTGGCTTGGTGCCTCTGCATCTTCCAAAAGCTGCTTTGTGCCTCGCTCCTGACCCAGGCAGTGGGCTGCGTAGGTATGGGGTTTAGGGTTTAGGGGTTTAAGGTGTAGCACACTGTCCGAGTGTAAGGGAACATACAAAGGGAATAGGGGTTATAAGGGGGTTATATAGGGCTTGGGGTTTGAGGTTTCCCAAAATTAGGAGTACCTTTTTGGGGTCCACATAATAAGGATTGTAACGCATTGGAGTCTACATTAGGGTCACTCCATTTAGGGGACCTCAAAACGAACGTCACCGTGGGTGCATCTGAAAGAACATCTGCGAGACAAACCATTTCACTCATGACTACCAACAATCACTTGTTGGGAGGTAGTAGAGAAAAAGGGGACATATGATATAGGGATTATATTCTCTTATTCCCCGCTAACCACCAGTAAGGCCAACAATCGCCTGAGTTGTCAACTCTTGCAAAGTAAAAGGCCCAACACACCAGCAGCAAGCACGCCCGTTACACGATGTTTGCATGCTTACGCATGCCCCGAGCTCGGATCCCCATGGCGATTTTGCCTTGTGGTGCTTATGCCCTAGTAACCCTAATATAACCCTCATACAACCCTAATCTAACCCCAATGGGTGCCTTGAGGGTTGAGGTACAAGGCCACATGTCAGCCTCTGACAGCCTCGACTCTCGCCTTCCCTGTGGACCACCCGATCCTCACCCACTTCCAGGGCTCTAGGTACCCATTGGGGTAATCTTAGGGTAATGTTACGCTTATGTTAGGGTTATATTGGGGTCATATTGGGGTTATATTGGGGTTTTTATCAGGGCAACTCTACGGCAACGCAGCTTTGTGTCGGCTTCGTCACCACATGATCTAAGATGGTGCACGGGCATGGTCCAAGACCAGAAAACAGCAGAGGAGGCGACATGTTCCCTTTCATCTGGATCAAACTGCCAACAGAACTTTGCACCGCTACAAGTAACTTGTTCGATTGTGTTTGTGCATCAGGCTATGGCATTCGGTGCCCCATCTCGGATTTAGGGTTTCCAGTTGTACAACAACCATGGGGAAGCCCGGCAGAAGTGTCACCGCGGCAACCAGCACTTTCGTCGGCGCCAATGAGGATTTTCGCTTCATCCAGTGCAGGCTCCAGTAGTAAGCCCAGTCCACACCACAGGCCATATAGCTTCCACAAGGAATCGTACAAGCATCAGGGTTCTATGGGGATTGTACAAGGATGTTCGAAGGTTGTGTCAGAATGATATGGAAGCACTGAGGGGTTCTAGGGCTGTGCGCGGCGTACAAGACCATTGCGGTGGAGGGCTTCTGTGCCCGTTGCTCACAACAGAGCCTGCTGATTGTTGGAATTTCCAAAATTACGGACCCTTTTTTGGAGGTCTCCATGTCCAAGGTTGAACCATAGGCCCGTAGTATGCGTAGTATGGGCCCTTCCTATTACATGTACCCTGAAAAATCCTTAGAAGGGGCCCATGCTTCTAACCTGAGATGATGATAAGCATTTAAGTCTATTCGCGTGTGTATTGGGGTCCCCCTGTTTATGGAAGATATCATTGGATCGCAAAATGCGCAAAACAAAACAAAAAAAAGAAGACGTGTTTGACATTGCAGAGATAGAGGTGCTTTGGTCCTGGCACCGTGGTGAGCAGACTCGTCATAACAATCTGCAGCAAACAGACACGGCGAAAGCAAGAAGCCGAAGCTAGCGCAACACGGTGCAGTAAACTCAGGGAAAGAACAGAAAAGCTCTGAAGAATGGAAGCTCGAAGCGCTCCTTGTTCCTTGTCTGCCCACAATTTTCTGAACAATGTGCTGGAATCGGGCAATTGCAAACACAAACATCACGAAAATGATGCGATAAAGCAAAAAAATCACGCATAATTACGGTCCAACGTTTCGAACAGGTCCATCCTCAAACCTCAAACAGTTGTCAGTTCCTTCCACAAACCCAGTTTACCGCAATGGTTCCTGCCATGTGTTCTGGCGAACATTCAGTGACAAAAGTCCATGAGCTGCGCCAACGACCCCCCCCCCCACCCACAAAGTGGAGCCTGGCACCTTCACATCTCATAAGACCGGTATCATTGCATCGTTTACAAAGAGCATCCAGCGCGTGGATCATTCAGTCCTCTGCCAAATTGTCTTGGAGAACAGCCTCGTCAAAAACAACACAAAATCCCGGACTTGCATGTTACTACAACATAAGGCCCGAGCCAAAACATCCACGTCAGCCTGTCCGTGCTGACCCATCAGGTCTCCCACTCCCATTCTCATAATATCAATCCCGGCGCATGCCTGGCCATCTCTACCCTCGTCAGACAGGTGACGAAGTTCATCCGGACTTCTCTTGGGGGAAACCTGGGTGAGAAGCTTTCAGAACACTTTATGATGCTACTTGCACCACACGCACGTTTCGCGATGACAACTGGCTGGCAAGCAAGCTTTGCAGCATCAGGCTGTGGCCACTTCGAAGCTGTCAAGCGACGGCGCCTCCGAAATGAGTATTAAAGACCGCTTGAATTCCAGTCTGTGCCACACAGCCTGCCCTTGTATGGTATAAGTTCTAGTGTTGCATTTTGCTGTGAAGCAATCCAACGCCAAAATTGAGACCTGTTCAACGCAATCAAGGCATGTATGGACGGTTCAGACACGTAGTGACACATCCCAAGGAAAGCCGACACTGCGACACTGGGGGACCCTACAAAGCAAATCAAGCAGGTTTGGGGTTCAGGGTTGCAAACGGGAAATGGACAAGGCTCGCTCTTCTACCAATCCGTGAACCCCTTACGCCTTGTCGACCTGCACCGTCAACTGCTTCGCGACCTGAAGTTTAGGGTTTAGGCTTTGGGGTTTAGGGTGCTGGACAGACGGGTGCTCAACAAGAAAGACCCTCACTATGAGACCGTGTGTCATGAACCACCAAAGGAGATATGGTAGTTTCCCTAAAACAGGGAACCTCAATATAGACCCGAAAATGTTATACTCTTTAGACCCGAAAATGTTATACTCTTTATATAGACCCCAAAATGTTATACTCCTTCTAACAGGGTCCCCAACAAATCTACCCCTAATTTGGGAAATCCTACACCCTTAACTCTAAACCCTGTATAACCCCTACATATCTCCTATATCCCCTCCTCTTGAAAGGGACATAACCTATATAGGGGTCCCCCTAGTTTGGGGAACCACCATGTTGAAAGCATCTGGCTCTTGCGGGCTTCGCTTCTTCAACCTCTGCGGGCCTGCCAGCACTGCAAATGCAAGCAGTGTAAAACATATAGTGAGGGTTTAGGGTTTAGGACAGGATTTGTGAGAACCCCTTTTCGTACAATCCCAACAACTTCCCAAACGTGACTTTTTTTTGCCCGGGCTGGGATTCAAGTCCGACAGAGACTTGCAGCACAACTTTCATTTGCACTTATGCTGGCCTGCTCACAGAGATGGGCTTGGGGTCAACCAAGGGTTGTGGCCTCAGACATGATATGGTAGTTTCCCTAAGGGGGGGGACCCAAATATAGACCGATTAATAAGAATAATAGTCCTTATTATGGGGACCCGAAACAAGGTACTCCTACTTTGCGGAATCCCCCATATGAATTGAGGTACTCGCAAATTGGCATGAGGCACCAGCTTCGGAGGAGGTGGCGTCGCTTGCCACTTTTTATGCCTAACATGCAAGCGAGAGACTTAACGAGAGCACAAACATGCGAAGGCATGTCTGGCAAAGGCACTGCAATGCAGCTTCCGCATGGGGCCGCGGCGGCTTTAGTTTCATGATTGGTCCTTTGTCCTTGTGTGAAGATAACATGCCTAAACCCTAAACCAGCCAGTCCAGGTCGCAACTTTCAGAGCGATCCTTCAGGACGGTCACCGTTTTCGCATCGCCCGCCTGACAGAGCACCCACACCCCACAAGTCCAAGGGCCAAGCTGAAGGACTCGTGGCAATATAGCAATGTAGAAATAGCCCAACATGGTAATATAGTAACCTAGTAACACTGCAGTATAGTAATGGAGTACTATGGTAAATACAGCGTGATAGCTTGTGAGGGCAGATGATCGTCCCATTTGCAATCCCCGCCCTGGTGGCGCAATACCACGCTGTGCGACCGTGTTTGTCCTGCCATGCCGGGATGTGTTGCCCAAGTTGGTGTGATCTGAGCTGTGGTCCAAACTTCTAAAACCCTCCTTAATCAGCCCTATAGTCGTCCCCTACGTGATCCCTTATACGGACCCCCATTAAGGGTTTCAGACTATAGCTCATCTGAAGGCCGGAGCCAAATACCCAGTCATCCTGGACATTGATCAGCCCAGGGTTGGCCTCATTGCAAACACATTGGGGTTATATCAAGGGCAATATAGGGTAATATCGGGGGTAATGTAAGATAATATCCGGGTAATATAGGGTAATATCGGGGTAATATAGGGTAATATCGGGGTAATATGAGGTAATGTAGGGTTATACTGGGGTAATACAGGGTAACATTGTTAGGCTGTTAGATTTATAGTGTACTGCGAACGAATCAGCCCGGCTGTTTCCCCCATGTGATATAAGGATACTGGTGAAGAAAATGGAAACTACTACATCATGTAAGGTATACAGATTAAATAGAGGTTATAAAGCCGCGGGTGATATAGGGGACATGTAGGGCTTTCCCTGAGCTGGCCGCATGCTCTGTCAGCCATCTTGCAACTTCATCTAAGCCAGCATGTGCGGCGGTATGGATAGCTGATTGACCTCGGGTGTGACAGCCGAGGACCACCCATTCAGATTCTAAACCATAAGTGCAGGGCCCTTCTTGTTCAATGCGTTAATGTTCGCGTTGGCTTTGCTTAACCTCAGCAGCTTGCGGCGACATAACCTCCTTTTAATCTCTGGTTCTGCGAAGATATGTAAGCATAGAGCTGCTGAACAGACGCATGTAGCTATAATGGTTACAAAAGGGGGCAACACTTGCAGCACCGAAAATAATGTTTGCCAAGATCAGAAAACACAGCGCGAAGGTTTCAAGGGCATAGAATGCCTCCGATGACATCACGTCCCAGCCACGTCTGCAACAACGTCAATCACCAACCGACCCCATTACCAAACTGGCTGACTCGATGAAGCAGCAGCGGCGGCGGCGGCGGCAGCAGCAGCAGCTCCAGGAAAAAAGCCCTTTCCCTTGCTTATTTTGCAGTTTTGAAATGTGTTGACTTTGCATTTCCGGGCGCTTTTGCATTGCGAGCGTGGGGGCTCTGAGCTACGAGAAGAAGCAAATCTTCCAAACCTCCCAAGGCATTGGCGCGATGCAAACGATTGTACTGTTTGCCAATGCCAGCTCAAGCGATGATTGCGATGATTGTGCGGGTTGAAGAGATCAAATGGAAATTGCTCCAGCTAGTAAGCCGCACGAGTACAGAGCTGAGCAAGTGACTCGGCACAAGCTTCCGGCGAAGGTGCGAAGAACAAAGGAGTTTGACCGTGGCGATCCCGAACCTTCATCGCTCAGGTCAAGCCAGAAATCCTGACACCAGCCACCAGCCACGGATCGTGAGGACAGGACGTTGGCATCAGCCCCATGGTTGAACAGGAGCTTCCTTGATGTGAAATTTTCAGTTGTAGCTTTTGCGGAACAACATCAATCGACAAACTGGTCTCCCAAATCTGTGCCCAGCTGCATCATGTCTATGGCACCATCGAATGCCTGCCACAATTATTCTGTGACCCTCACGCACGACCTTGCAGCAAGCCGCTTAACAAAAGGAATGGCGTGTAGAATAACTCATTGCAAGGCAGCACCGCCATGTGCAGCGGAGCCACACCAGTACCTGAGTGCCAGGGATTGCGTTTCCTTCCTAAGTCCGTAATTGTCATGTTTCGGGCTGTCACCGCACTACCTTGGTCATGCTGAGCTGAGCACTCCGGGTGGCCCAGTTGGCATCTTGGCTGGATGTCGTGGAATATCAATCAAACAGTACGAACAAAACCAATAGAACAACATCTTGAAAACCTTGTGTGTATATAATACATATATATATATGTGAGCACCTGCCTGCACGCGTTCTCAACAAAAGGTCCACCAGCTCCACATTGTGAGCCTGCTGCAACAAAATTGCAATAACCAGCGGTCACCATTCTTCTTGAGCCTGCACCGCAGTTATCAAAGGACTTGTCACGTCCGTTGCAACATTCACCTGCAACCATGGACGAATTACGATGTTACGAATTCTGAGAAACATGTACTTGCCTCCGCACCACCTTCGAACGCATGCTTCAGACCAGCCAAATCCCCCTGTCAGCATCTTGCATCGCAGCATGTCAAACAACATGTTGACATTTGAGGACAATAGAACGAACATGCACCTACGATTTGTTGAAGCCTACCCTTAAAATGACACGCATGTCGCGTCTCAACACGCACACACACACACAGAGTTCCTCCGCCACAAGCTTCAGCACATCTGTCATACAGGCACCTGCAAAATGGCACGGGAACAGTTAAGCGATTCAAATGTTCAAGACTACTGATGCTCTCGATGCCTCGCAAATCAAGGCAGTTGCAGGGCGGATCAACCGCAACGGCGGTGTAACCCTGAATGTATCCGGAGCCATGTTGCTGCGGAGCATGCGGGCAGGTTTTCAAAAGTGATTTCTCTCACTTTCCATTAGAGACAGATCAATTTTGCAAAGCTTGCGGAAGCTCATGGAAGTTACAGAGCCTGGAGCAGATGCCTCATGACTTGAACCAGCAGCCTAAGGGATGAACCAACAGAACGAATTTCAGGTAAAGGGCGTCCTGGTTAACACTGTGCTCAGGGTTCAGACAACCCCAAGCTTGGGGTAAGTCTGGCGTTGTTTGCGCCGGGTGGCCTGGGCAACTATGATGCCGGGATGGACATCTGCGTCAGCCCGGGGCTGGCCATCCCGGCCGGGGGGCTGACGAGCATGGCGTTATACCTGCGAGTTGCTCCCCATGCCACAACGGCAGCCCGCTGCAAACAACCTCAGTGCGCCGGGCGTCCTGCACGGGATCCACGGTGGTGGTCACACGGTTCTTCGCGGCTGGTGGCATCAACAGGGGCCGCATGGCTTCCTCCCAGTCCGGCACCGTGTATACCCCTGGGGGCGGAGGTAATCTGGGCAGCCGCAGCTGACGGCGGGCTGTCAACAAGCGGTCCCTGCAGTGCCTGCCACATGCGTGCAGCAGCATCTGGCACCCTGCCTCACAGGACAGGAAGCGCGTCGCACCAGGATGCGCAGGGTGCTGCGTGGCGGCTTGCAAATGCGGAACACAAGCCGAGGCTGCCAAAACGTGCAGCAAGCTGTGCTGTCTGCAGCGCGCCCTCAGGCAGCGGGTGGTCCGCATGGCGGGGAAGCCCGGCGATACACGCAGCAAGCGCGGCGGCATGCTCGGCGACGTACGTAAACAGCTGGGGAGAAGACGCGGAGAAAGTGGTTGGCTCACGGCGCAGCGCAGCAGCGCAGCAGCAGCGGCAGCGGCAGCGGCAGCGGCAGCAGCAGCAGCAGCAGCAGCAGCAGCAGCAGCACCAGCACCAGCATCAGCACCGGCACCAGCACCAGCAGCAGTTGCCCCATTTACTGGCTTCT
>CAJNIZ010003019.1:0-24576 GCA_905231905.1 Symbiodinium pilosum | reverse complement strand
TTCGCAGGCTGTCTTTAGTTAACGTAGGAGCATGGAAATGCCCCCCAGCCTGCCCCCAAGCCGCCTCCCTGGTTTAGGGTTTAGGGTTGGTTTAGGGTTTGGGGTTTAAGGTTTTGGGTTTAAGGATTCGAGTTAATCGCTTAGCCATCTCCACATGTATAGGTTTGAGCCTTTGGCTTCCAACATTTCCTGGGACCCCATTCCCAAAGGAGTAGAAACAGGGAAGAGGCTTAGTTTATATAAGGTTTTCTGGATGAGGGCCAAAAGTCCAAGTACCCAACGACCGAGCACTGTGACACTACCAATTTCAATACGGCAAGTATTAGCTTCATATTCTGTACCTGAACCCTTCGGGTATCCAATACGAAGCAAGATCAATAGCCCGTTGCTGCCAAAGGCCCTAGGTGCGCTTTTCCTTTGCAGGTACTTTCGCAGCCTAAAGAGAAATCAACAGCATATGGGTTTGCAATCGTCTGCTCGGGCAAGGCCCAAACCATTCTCAGAAGCCTCTAAACAACTCCGCGCGCCTTGCAAGGCAGCAACACTGCCTATCTTCGCGATGGGCCCTTCTGCCTATAGGAGTGGGGAGTCACCCTAAACCCTAAACCCTTAAAGGTTCTTTACTAAGGCTCCACGCTGAAACCCTAAACCCTCAAGGGTCCCTCAATAAGGCTAATATTGACAGTAGCTCACATAAGAGGGGTTCTATAGGGAGACTTGCTGTTCTGGCGGGAGGGGAGGGGGCAATCGGTGCCCGTCGGAGGCGCCATGGATCCACAATCGTATTCAAGGCTTAGGGTATGTAACTCTGAGCCCGAAAGCCCAAACCTTAAACAACTAAAAAATCGACCAACTACAATCCCTAAACCCGCTTAGACTCTCCATCCCGAACGCTGAAGACCTTCAACTCCCAAACTTAACTCCCGAACCCTAAATCTCCTCCACCAGAAGCCTAGCAAACCCTGAAGAATCCGAACCCTATGTGTGCTTTAAAACACTAAGCCTCTCGCCTACTCTGACCATTTACGAATAAGCCACCATATGGGGTGAGGGGTCGAGTGAGGTCGCTATAGTCTGCTCAGCTACTTCGAGCATAATGCAGGCCCGTCTTAATAAACCCCTCCTCTTTTTAGGGGCCTTAATATTACCCCAAGGGTCCAAGGACCCAAAAATCGGGTCTTAGGGCCCAAATGCCATTAATATTAAACCTTAATACCCTTGATTTGAGTCCTTGTTAGCATCCCACTATAACCCGTATTAACGGGCTTAGGGTTAGGGTTGAGGAATTAGGGTTTAGGGTTTAGGGGGTTTATGAATCACGGGTCTACATCAAGCCACCTAAACTGCACCAACCCTCAATGCTGGAACCCCGCACCGGACCCCAAATATGAGCCATGAAAAGAACATGATGAAGAAGTGGTTTAAGGTTCTACTTATAACCCTACTTATAATCCCCCTAACTGGACTTACAGGGGTTACCCCAATTATAAGTAGGGTTATAACCCCAGTTATAAGTAGTTACTAAGTCCCATGGGCCTCCAAGTACCCTATACAGTTTAGGGCTCAGCTTTTGGAATGAAGAAATACTTCAGGGTTCTCAAAGCCCTGGGATCTGAATTAAAGGGCTTACCTGGACCTCCCCAACACCCAGAACAGCATCCTTTAGCCCCGAGTAATGGATTTCCCGTCATGACTGCCAGCCTTCTGAAACAAACCTAGCATAAAGTCTTGCACCTAAAGCCGTGTCCAGGCTATCTTCTTCGCGAATGGGATTAGGATTTACGGTTGAGGAATGCTTGCCCTCTGAAACTCTCTTCCCCAATAACTAGTGCTGAGAAAGTTCAAACTTTATATAGAAAGAGGAAGGCCAAAAAAGGTAAAAGTTCTTCTATTGGCTAAGTAGGGAAAGCTGCAACCAACAACAGGTGGCGACAATTCGTCTCAGGGATTGGCCTCAGGAGTTTTAGCTTTTGAGCTTCCAAATCCTGGGACAGGTGGAAGGAAGTTGGCAAGGGTCAATCGCGGAAAGTTGCGCGAAAGTTCTTGGAATCAACCTTGAGGCAATAGCATCAGACAGACTTCTCTGGACCTCAGCTATGCCTCTGAGGTACCACCTGCAAACTGTACAGGCAAGATGCGGGAGCGACAACCCTGCAAACAAGTCCGAACGTGCACGAAGGCATCAGCAAGCTGCCACATACCGTTTATGGACTTATCCGCGTGACTGCCATGGTCCCTTTCTATGACCACATTGAAGGACTTTAGACTATAGCTCGTATAGGATCAGGGTTCTCTCCCTGAACCAACCGTGCCTCAAAGGGCAACCAAAGAAACATGGACCAACGCGTGTTGTGAGTCAGTGTAATAGAGGTCTTATGCGAACTGCAAGATCTTGAGTTTGGTATCATCAAAACATGCTGGGATTGTAATATCACATGGCGGACCCCCACCCTGTACGTGTGGTAAACTAGGAATACAGGAGGGCCCGAATATAATCGTTATAACCCCTTACCTAGGGGGTCCAAGGACCCAAATAATGAGGCTTTAGGTCCCAAATACCATTCAAATTATGGTATTTGGGCCCTAGTACCCCATTATTTGGGTCTTTGGACCCTAAACCCTAAATCCTAAACCCTAAGCCCTAGTAGGGACATAATCCTCATAACCCCTTGTAGTCACTATTTCTGGGTGGGGGGTCGACCTAATATATCATCCTCAAGGACCCGTCATAAACTTGGTCCCCCCCTACCTTCCGTGTTGCCAATGATAATGCGGAAGCCTCAAGACTTTGCGGTTAAGGTTTAGGGCTTAGGGTTTAGAATCCTTGTGCAACTCTTGTATTCAAGCGCCAACCACCAGGATTGAAGTTAACGATATTCATATACATCCTCGAAACTCGTGCTACAATTACTAGTGCCCAAATGCCAACCACTCAATTATGGCATGCTGGGACCCTTAGGGGAGAAGCGTTGAGCATGTGCTGGGCCTAGTCCTATTTGATTTTCGATCTACAAGTACTCCTAAACCCTTAACCCTGAAGAATTTAAGACATGAGCTGATTACGACTTGGGTTTTCCCTATGGTGTTCCAACCCCGACACTACTACTGCAGATGAGTTGTAAGAAAATCCTGGACGCTGAACCCCAGACCTTAAACTGTCAGTCCATAAACCCCCCCTAAACCCTAAACCCTAAATCCCATTCCCCGAACCCCAATCCCTAACCCTGATCCCTAAACCCTGACTCCTAAACCCTGAATCCCAATCGCTAAACCGTTAACCCTAAGCCCCAAGTTGTGTGACCTGGCTAACGCTTCTCGATCGGACCCGTTTCTTTCAAATTCGCAGGCACCATCCCCATCTGCTGTGGGAGGTGGAGAAGGGTTTAGGGGGTAGGGTTTAGGGATTCAGGTTTAGGGCTTTGGGGTTTGGGGGTTTAGGTTTTGGGGCTTAGGGCTTAGGTCTAGGGTTTAGGGTTTAAGGCCTAGGGTTTGGGTATAGGGCGTGGGGTTGAATGCTTAGGGTTTGGGTTGAGGGCTTAGGGTTTGGGGTCTGAGGCTTAGGGTGTGGGGATTTACTTGGAGGCTTATGTGTAGTTATGCGGGATATATCACCTCAATCACGGAGAAACAGACGGAACAGATCATGGAAAACGAGACGGACACCTCGATCCTCTAGGGACTTAGGGTCGTTCAGGGTTTAAAGGGTGGCTTAGTAAGGTCCATGGTTTGCTGGGGTGTAGTTAAGGAACTTAAACTAAGCTACCGTAATGGGCACATATAGTAACTGATAGGGCTTTCCCAATTAAGTTCCTTAACAGCAAGCCAGTTTGAGGTCTATGGCTCGAGATTAGGATAAGGGGTGGGTGGGTCCAGCCCACAGCTTGAGCTTCAGGATCTGTATGCCCTCTCAGCGGTTTAGGGTTTAGACTTACCCCTACCTGAGCCCCGAAATATGTAGAAGAATCTTACATCGGGCTAGCAAGGAAAGAAGGATGGAAATGATCCAGAGATGGGAACTGTATTCTTGGGGATTGTATAGGGCCTACTATACGGGCCCATTCTTGCATTCCTTGCTAACCAGAGGTAAACGACGGCCATGTGTTCTCTCTTTGCGGATGTTGGGCCCTAAGCCCTAGCCCCCCTACACCCTAAACCCTAAACACTCAACCCTACACCTAAGCCCTAAACTACTAATTTACCTACTGCTGGGGCCCAGTTTCTGCCTCGAGGAGAATTCTGGGTCGGGTTGGGGGGGTTTGAGGGTTGAAGTCTCTAGCATTTGGGCCTTGGGTTAGGGGTTTCGGGCTTTGGGCTGAGGATTGTGCACTCATGGTGTAGGGATTGGAAGGGTTAAGGATCCCTAAACCCTAAGCCCTAAATTACTCCTAACGCCGAAACCCCTAAACCCTGAACCCTAAACCCCTAAAGCCCAGAAACCCTAAAGCTCAAGCAACTGCGAGTATTGTATCAGGCTTATCACAGAGAGATCAGGATCTCTGCTTTGAAAGGATCATTGGCAAAGCTCTAAGAAATTCACCTGGTAAGGATTATAGGGTTTAGGGTTTATGGTTCAGGGCTTAGGGTTCAGGGTGTACCTAAACCCCAAAAATATGTAAAAATAACAGCCCTGCCTAAACCCAGAATAATAGCCATCAAGGCCATTATTTTACATACTTTTGGGGTCCAGGTAAGGTTTAGGGTTTAGGGTTCAGGGTTGAGGGGTTTAAAGTAGCTCCTCACCTCCCTCAGCACCGGCAGTCGCTATCTGCTAAAACCCTTGTGAGCTGTGCTAGTCTCCGAAACTTGCGGAGCACGCTATGCCGGGGAAAGGATGGTCTCCAGGAACTGACTTGAAAAAACTAGTCAGGGCTTACGGCGGACAAGAAAAATCTCCCGCATGACCTTGAGTATTTCCCAAAGGGTCCGAGGACCCAAATAATGGGGAATTAGGGCCCAAATACCATAACATGAATGGTATGTGGGGCCTAAAACCCCATTATTTGGGTACTTGAGCCCTTTGAGAATGTATGGCAGTACTGTACACTAAGGTCGCGCAGGTTTTTTACCCTACACCCTAACCCTGAATAGCACCTAGATTAGGACGATGTCAGTGGTGACCGGTCTGCGGCTCAAAGTGCTGCTGGCAAGTTTCTTTTCATGGACTGGCGGCAAGAACCGACGCTTTAGAATGTGCCTTGACGAGTGGCTTGAGCAGTACAGCAAAAGCATTCGTGATTCGGGAGGATGGAGCTGCACAAAAGGCACTATGGCCAGGGTTTAGGGTTTAGGGTTCAGTGGTGTGTGTTAAGCTCATTGAAATTTATCCAGCCAGAAAGCTCTCTTTGCCCTCCCTCCGTCTTGGCTGAGTTTTGAACAGCAAGGGGCAAAACTGACACGACCGCAACATGACATACGGTATCCGCTCTCCCCTACTGTCTTGGAAGTATCTATTATGGGGGTGGGGGCATATGAATATTGAAGCCTTGGGCCATTAGGGTAGGGGCAGGGGCTCAACTGCCGCTGCCTCCTATAAAGCCCGTGCCAAGCCGTGTTATCTATCCTGCAGGTTTTAGGTATCATGACTCTATAGGTTTAGGGTTTAGGGCGCGGTTTAGGGTTTAGGGTTCAGGGCTCTGTAAAGGTAACTGGGCTTTTCAGCATCTCTTGAGCAGAAAGAGGGACCTCTAAGTTCTTTAACGGGGGGTTTCTGCCCAAATCCCGCATGATGAAACGCCAGCAAAAAGCTGAAGAACAAAGGGAAATTGTTGCGGAAGCACATATGGGTTGTTCCCAAAATTATGAGCCCCTTTTTAATTACAGATTCTGTTTACACCTAATATCTAGGGATACCACAAACGGGAACATCTTTTTGGGAACTACCGCAAATCTGAGCTGCACGGCGTCAGCAAAGGGTGTCCCACATAGCGAGTTACAGATTACGCAGCTGCTGATTTCCCTAAACTTGAATTAAAACATCGACACTTTGTGTATTATAGTCCCCCTTAAGTAGATAAACTATGGCTTTAGGTATATTATAATAAGATCCCCATGTACCCCGCATTCTATCTACTTAAGGGAGACTATACACTTCTTGTAGTAAACGTGGATTGAGGAAAGCCTTGTACCTACCCAGCTACTAAATTCAGGGGTCTAGGGTTCAGGCTCAAGCCAGCCAAAGCAAGCGCCGGCTTCCGAAAACACAAGGGTTGTGGCAGGCCGGAGCCAAGCGACGAATTCAACAAAAATTGTCGCCTGTGCAGACACCTGATTAAGTTTAAGGGGTTTAGGGTTGTATACTGTTACACAGGAGTATGCAGGGGTATAAGGTTCAGGGTTTAGAGATATTACCCTCAGAAGGGAGAATCAAATGCATGGAATGGAAGCAGGGGTTATATAGTGGGATATCAGGAGCTAGAAATTGTTTTTTGGCACTAGAAGAAATTTTCAGTAGGAGTTCAGGAGACACGATGACCAACGTGGAAAGAGGCAGAGTCTCAGAGTCTTGATCCCCGGTTTAATGCTCCTGGTGTGGTGTAGCCGTGGTCGAGCAACCGATTACTGCTGCAGCATGTCCATCTACAGCGCCCTCGAAAGTCAACCTTCGCTTTGAGGATCAGGAAAAAGGGTAATTAGTAAGTTGATAATGGAGATACTTGTGGTGACCATATGGCTTCTAGGGGTTATATGTACCCTAAACCCTAAACCCCTAAACCTAGAAGTATACTTGGCAAGTCCCCCGACTCGTAACTTGATCACCAATTTAGAAGACTCGAGGTTCTGCAGAGGACCATCGAGTCTACAAGCAGCCGATTGTCAACATTAGGGTTTAGGGTTCAGGGTTTAGGGTTCAGGGTTTAGGGTTAGGGCTTAAGATTTATAGGGTTTAGGGTTTAAGGTTTAGGGTTCAGAGTGAATGCTCTAACACTTCATGATCCATACATCAGGGATCCTCATGTAACCCATAAAGTGTAACTCCAAACCCTATGTCATGCAACCGTTCATAACAAATTGAGGTACTACCAAAGGCTTAGGGTTTGGGGCTTAGGGTTCCCTACACTACTGCGCCTCAATAATGAGAATAGGCTCTGGGGGATGCGCTATATGGGGGTTTCCTAAAATTAGGGGTACCTATTTGGGGGTCCCTATAATAAGGATTATAGTATTTGGGGGTCTATATTGGGGTCCCCTTATTTTGGGAAACTACCATATCATAGTCATGTAAGCCAGGCGACACAATGGTAATGTTTCAGGAGCTGCACAAAGATTTCAAGGGAATACCACTGGTACTTGTTGATGCTTCTACACTGCGGAATAGAGGTGCTACCGCAGGCTTAGGCTCTGAAATGCTGCTGGTTTCTTGCTTGTGGGCAGCAGGGAATCAAGGGCTACCGTAGCGGCTTGAAGACTTGCCAGTTGTATGGAGGTCTATTTCGGGTCACCTTGCAGAAAACTGCGCATTGAATCTACCACTACGATATTCGTAGTTGTTGGTGCTTCTACATTTTTATGGGCTATAGAACCCAAAGGTTCGAGTGTATCATGAGGCTAGGGACTATCATCAATGATTACATTGGGGGCTTCTACAAGGATCCATTCCCCCATTCCCTGCTAACCACCAGTAAGGGTTTGCTATGGGCACAGCCCATGTGGGTTAGACAAAGTTTCTGGGGACTTGGCCTCCTGGGATCCATGGTTCCCCCCGCAGGACCCCCTGGATGATTTAGGGCTTAGGGTTAAGGGATTAAGGACTTGGGGGTTTAGGGTTTAGGGGTTTAGGGGGGGGTTTGGGGTGGACTTGACGGTTGTCTAGCAACCGAAACACTTTTTGTAGTGTATCTGAACGACGTATGCAGGCACGACTCTTGGGGTTTTGCAGGGGAGCCCATGATAAATGCAACCGAGCATGAAAGGCCCTGTGCTAGAAAACCTCTGACAGGACTCTTGCCAGAACTCTGACTGGTGGTAAATGTTCAAGGCCCTGTAAACTTGGGACAACAGCCCCTTGAAAGCCCAAACGCTGACACAGCCTGACTTGAGTCTGGAAATAGAATTTGAACAAGTTCCAGAACTAGGGGAACCTAATTTGGACCCCAAATATGCTATAACCCTTATTATGAGGACCTCAAAGAGGTGCCTCCCATTTTTCGGAACGACCCCATTTTGGTTTAGGCTTCGAGTTCATCGTGTTGTGGGCTTAGGGTTGTGGGACTTAGTAACTTCTTGTAACTGGGCTTTAGGTAGTTAGGGCCATGTAGGGTTTTTGCATCAACCGCCCCGCGCTGCCCTCGGGGTACTGTGGGAACAAACCTCGAGCGCTTGACCTGAACACTCCGCTGTCAGCACGACAGCACCTGGATATTTCCATAATTTCAGAACTCAGCCAATTGCATCTATTTCTTACATGTTCTATGTAAACCACCATTTGGGGTGAGGGCGGGTAAGGTTGTTATAGTTTGTCCAGTAGCAAGCAAACCAAAATGTACTTTTCGGCCTAAACCATACGCTAAACCAACATCACAAAGGTAGGGGACATGTGGGAAAAAAGGTTTGCTGCCAAAGCAGTCGGAGCCAGGAAACGCAAAGACAGAGGCACTTTCCAAAGTTACCAGAAATACCTGTACTAATACTATTACTATTACGAATACTCTTACTATTTTACTATTATGATAACTAGTACTATCACGATTACTATTACCCGTATAGTAGCTTCCACTGTATTTTCCATTGTTCCCTCTATATAGCCTACGATACTTTAGTAGTTGCCATTTTCTTGTCCATGTCACATGTCCAATAGCCATGCTTGGAAATGCAGTCAGAGATCGTGGCATGCCGCTGCACATGATATGGCAATCTGAACAGTCAGAGTGACTAGGGCCTCCAGGGCAAAGAATATAATGCCAAGATATGGTAGTATCTTTAAGCACGGGGGCCCCCACTATAGACCTTCAAATACTAATTCCTTCTTAAAGGGATCCCAAAAGAGGGACCAATGATTTTTCGGAAGCTTCCAGATAATCTTACAGCTAGGCCAGGTTCCCATAATGGAGCCAAAGACTGGAACCGCCCCCCAAAAAATATGAACCCACTACAACATTTGGGAAACTACGGGATTATTGGGAGTTTCCGTTTTTGGGATCCTTTAAGGGGTCTGGGTAGTTCAGGTTCCCATAATGGAGATCCCTTGGGGATCTTGCTTCCCCAGCTGGACAACCGTCTCAGTTGCTGCCCCGCAGCCTGCCGAGAATGCAAGGAGTCCGGCCATTAGGATTAGGGTTTAGGGTTTAGGGTTGCCAGGTGTGGTGGTGAGGTTGTGGTTTCTGTTGATGGACCAAATTTTCATGACCCTACATACCTAAACCCCGGGGAATTCTGGTGCTACACTATACCCAGGGGCATGCAGGATTTTGTCCATCAACCATTTCTGTCAGGACGTAGTGGTGCTGGTCATGCAAGCTGTCTGGGCCTGAAATTCAGTGAAGCTCCACCAAATCAAGTCCATGGCCCATGCTTGGTGGGTCGAGGTGACTTGGTAAGGATAGTTATAGCGTAACTACCCCTGTAAAAAACAAAAAACAGCTATCCCTATCGTTAACCTACTCAAGAGGTCCCTCTGGCCCTGGGACCTAAGCCCCCAACCCTCAACCCTAAATCCCAAGTAATAAGCCTTAAACCCTAACCTACTTACTAAGTCGTCTTGACCGTGATGTCCTAGTCGGCCCATCAGGATTCAAAAACAGCCAGGAAGCTTTCTCCAAGCATTCTCATACCTCTGATTAATCGTCTACATACGCCCCCTCGAACCACTGTATAACCGCCAGTACCCAGATTGTCTGAAGGAATCTATTTCTGGGATCCCTTTGTAAACTATCAACTTAAAACCCTACAGCCCAAACCCTAAACACCAGGAGTCTGGGCAAATGATCACAATACTGCTCACACTACGGACATGGGCTGTTATGTCCAGCACACCCCCAGCAACCCCAAATGAAGATAAGCCATGGGGCAGGCTTACCGGTGTAAGAATGCTGAGTTCTGGGTAGTGGCTTTCTATGGAAAATTACAGCCCCCGGTGAACCTGTCCGAAACTTTTTTGTCACAGCATACTTAGAGGAATGTGTTACGTGAAGCCTACTAAGTAAGTACACTGGCAACGTGACTTAGGGGACTAAAAGTGGCTTTCACTACACTAAACCCTTAACAGTTCAGTATTGAGACGAGGCTAGAAACCCCCCGTCTGAGGCAGCATGTGGGCTCACAGAACTCAACCTGACGTGGGTTGGCAACACCCTTCCCCAGCTGCTGGGTTTCCTATGCCAACCGCAGGCCACAGGACACATTTCTTTTGGAAACTTAGCGTTTGTTGTTATCCCAGAACGTGTAAAGCTTGCCTAGCCAGCTAAGAAACTTGCGATGCTGTGTTTTGCTGGAGAAGATGCCTCCACAACAAATTTCACGCCAAGCCCTTTTGCCGGAAAGCATGCCAAGCAAGGCCCTGGTGTTTAGGGTTTAGGCTGCCAAAATCATAGCACTCATGATGTGCCTTCCGTGACGATGGGCGGCGTTCCAAAAGACAGGGGGAAACATTTGCATGCCGAACATACGTCTTAACCCTGATCTACGAAGATTATGGATGACTCCAGACCACCAAGTCTCAAACTCCGAGGAGTACACTTAAACCTGGAAACCAGAACACTTTGACTCTTCATGGAAGGGGCCGTTACTGCGTTCAGTAACGGGCATCCCACCCCGATATATTCAGTATCAGTATACAAGAATCATATACGGTGGGGTTCATATACTGATGAGTTTAGACCTCAGAACAAGCTGTGTAGTGGCCTCGTGTCCCAAACTCAAGAGTCATTCTTTGACAACCTGGGTTGCGGTTTAGGAACTTAAATAAAGTTACTAGAATAGGGTATATATAATGAACGATAAGGTTTTTTTCAATATAGTAACTTACATTAAGTTCCTTAACAGCAACCCATTCACCTCCAGTATGACCCAGAAAGCCCAATATCCCCTCATTAGGGACCATGCCTTAACTCATATTAGGGATCTTGGTATCATGTAGGGTAGATTCCGTAATTCAGGGACGTTGGGCTTTCTGGGGGACAGCTTGCGCTCAAACACCCAATCCCGCCTATGCGTTGGCGGCGCCGTGGAAGTGTTGCAAACTTAGTCAGTGGGTCAATTATGTAGGCAATAGGTATATCGCAATGGTACTTTCTTTCCATAGAAGGCAGAGACTATAGCCTGCTGTTCAGGGATATTTCTATGTTGTGCGTACATCTCAGGGTTTAGGATTGAGGGTTGCAGCGGTCGACATACTTTATGTTGCTTGTGTAATTTGCACGGGGCACCTCGAAGTGCCCTCAGATGATATCTGATTGCTTAGGCCTCAGTATCATTACCCTCGAAGGCTTCACACAAACTTGCCGTGCGAAGGGTGCAGGGTGCGCATTTTTCACACACGTGTGACAATTAACTTGAAACACGTAAAAAAGTCACCCCCCACCCTCTAAACCCTAGTCGCTAAACCCTAAAACCCTGAACTTGAGAAGACTCTTACATAGGCCTCCACATCTTATTGCAGGCATGTCATACGGGCTGCCTTGGTTGATTATATGGCTCCCTGAGTCAGGAAAGCTTGCCGCAGTAGGATAAACTGGAAGTAAGAAAATCGACCTAAACCCTACACCCTAAGCCTCCCTAGGGACATTGCTCATCTGGCCGGAAGCCTCCTAAATTGTGAAATACTCACGGGCCCTACATCCTTACTCTGTCAGCCCTCATGTAGCGAACGCTTCGGCCCCATCGCAAGTCTACGGAGAAATCCCCTTGGACGCAAAGTATATACCATATATGTATCCAGACCCTTTGAGTAAACGCTGTCACGCAACTAACCCTTAAGCCTAAACTCTTAAGCTTAAATCCGAAAACCTAAACCCTGCTACAGCCTAAGTCCTGAATCCTAAACCCTAGGCACTCCGGGGGTCTGGCGGCAGGTGGGAAACCTGAGACATGAAGTTTAGCATAAGTGAATAAGGAGGTAGTTTCTCAAAATTCGGGTGCCATTTTGGTACCCCTAAACATCAGGTGCGGAATGTTCTCTATAACCAAAAAACAATTTTGAGAACAATTCAATTACCAATGTTGTGGTCTTAAGTTAGGTCGGGGGACCTAGGAAGTAGGGTTTAAGGTTTAGGGTTTGGAGTTTAGGGATTAGAGATTCGCGCTTCAGGTTTGGGATCAGGCGACATAGTAAGCAGGATTTTATGGGGATGACGGGCTGCATTGTATGGCTTGTAGGGCTTATGACTATACCTACTAAGCCCTCCTGAACGTTGAAGTAGGGTTTAGTTTTGGGACTTGGTGCTGGGCCCTCGAGCATCTAGGGTTCAGGGTCAGGGCTTTGGGTTTAGGATGTAGGCTGTAACTGCTTCCATGGTGTCTGATTTTGGATTAGAAGCGGGTGTGTTGAAACATCAGGGTTTAAGGTGTTGGGTTTGGGGAGCATGCTCATCCCCCTACACCAGGACCTACAGGCCGAAGAAGTTCAGGGTTGAGGGCAAGTGAGCTATAGTTTCAGCTCCTCCTATCCGCCTTAATATCCCCTACAGCAGTCCCCCATATAGTCCCCCCTTAAGGAATTCAGACTGCAGTTCAAATGGGTTTATTTGCATGCTCCAGCTTCTGGCCAGTACTGTAATGCTCCTTAAGCCCTCTACCCTGACCCTTGAAGCCGACAAGCAGAACAACTTATCCCGCTTACATGCTCATACTGTAGCGGACTTCGAGGGCAGGATCTGAAGATACTGTCGGAGCAATAGATACAACTCTCGTCACCCGTGGCCAATAGCGCGTCGGGATCACGGTAGGTCCTCTTAAGTGATTCGTCATCGTGGCCTACTCCTGAAGTTACGGGCGAATGGACTCCTCGCGGCATCTGGTGGGTGAGCACATCAGCGTGCTCTTGGTCGTAAAGAAAAAGACAGACAGTCCAACAGGCCGTCAGGCTCGGAAATATTCCAAATGAGCCGCCATCTCTTGGTAAGCTGCTTCTCTGCACCGTGGCCCTCCTGCTTGACAAATATGCTAGCAGGGTCCATGAGGCCCAACGACACCATAGCCGAGAGGTCAGGACATTGGTGGTTATTTAGGCTTCTATCGGGTTTAAGTTTTGGGCGTAGGGCTTAAGGTCCAGGAATTTAGGGTTTAGGATTCCTACCTTGCATGCTTACTTCCTGGTGATTATGGGGCACCCTAAGCCCTAAACCCTAAACCCGGTCCCTGCAACACCGCTTGTACTGGCAGCTATATTCCCCGCCCCCTCCATGTGAATTTCAGTGGAGCACAAGCAAACACATGTTTAGGGTTGCTTCGGTTTAGGGTTTAGGGTTTTGGGGTTTAGGGTTTAGGATACAAACTGTAAAGGGTTCAGGTCCGGAGTGTTGGGCGGGTTTTGGTCGGGTGTTGTGTTCGAACTCTTGACTTATACAATGTGTGTTCATCTGGGCTTGAGGGCTTAGGGTTTCTATTAGGCGGAGGATGGAATTCCTACTTAATTACAAGTTGGAAGTGATATTGTCCGTCCAGTTATACTATAACCCCAGGGGTCCAAGTACCGAATAACCAGGTCCTCTAGAGCTGGGCGTTACATGGGAGTTTCCAAAACTTAGGGGTACCATTTTGGGGTCCCCTTAACAAGGATTATAGTATTTGGGGTCTATATTGGGGTCCCACTATTTTGGGAAATTACCATATATTCTAGTGCAAATCTTCGGCAAGTACATGATGATTGGGTACTTGGACCCGTAACTTTGAACCCTAAGCCCGCATGGCTACAGCTTGTGTTGATTGTTGGTGGGTGGGGGTAGAGCACAAGGTCTGAGGTTGTGGGTTGAACGTTTAGGGTTTGGGGCGTTCTCGTAAACCCTAAACCCTGAACCGCTTAAGGTTCATGCTTTAGAGCTTACCTGCATGGGGTGGCAGGCTTGCAATCTTCTGCTCACCTCTTGGCCGAGCATTTTACCAAGTCTTTAATGGCTGGCTTCGCGACATGGTGCTCCCTAAACCCTACAAACCCTAAAACTCCTAAAGCTCCTGAAATCCCCAAGCCCTAAAAACCCTAGGCCAATCTCAGCCATCTTGGTCTACTTGCGGGCCCGAATGTTGGATCTGTTTTCTTCTATATCATACTCCTCCTTGCTGACTGTTCTGAACTCCTGCTTCTGCTTTTCAAGCCCCAAATTTGGGAGTCTCCCTAAATAGGGCGACCCCAATCTAGACCTCAAAATAACATAGTCCTTCTTCTAGGGACCCCCAAGAAAGTACCCTTAATTTTGGAAGCCCCCAAATTTGGGGGAATCTAGGCCCTAAACCCTAAACTTCCTAAACCCTGAACCCTAATTAAGTGTTGGGGAGGTCGAGGTAGGTTTTGGGCTTGAGGCTTGGGGTTTGGCTTCACATGGTGGCCCGAGAATCCACTGAGAATGAAAAGTTTAAGGTTGCGGGGTTTAGGGTTTAAGGTCTAGGTTCTAGGGGTTTAGGAGTGAAGGTTTAGGGGTTTAGAAGCCCCAGACTTTTGGGCCCTTCCCTGCTCTGAACCGCAAGTTCTAGAACCCCTAAGCCGCAAACCTGACATTCCTAAACCCGGAACCCTGACCAAGTAGCCGAGCATTAAGTCTTTAAGTCTCTGGTGCCACATAATATACTAAGATCTGGAGTGGGTTTCATTCCTAAAGCACCGAAAATTTGGGTACTTGGGCCCTACACAGCCTCAACCCCAAACTTCAAATGCTAAACCTATATACAAACTCACGTCAAGATACCCGGAGTCTGATGCAGCCCAATGTTGTGGAAGTAGGCTTCCAGGGGGTAGAGGCAAGCGACTCTCCGTGGCGGTGCCTGGCCCGGTTTTGTACGGTCTAGGCCCCACCAACAAAATTTAGTTAGGATTTGCGGGACTGCGCGCACTAGGATTATAACAGCTAGGGGGTAGGGAAAGAGGAGCCCTATGCATGGAAACGACCATCCAGGGCTTAGGATTTAGGACTCACAGTTTGGGGTTACCATCCTCCGTGCCTTTGCAAAAAAGCTTGATGCGGTAATTTCCCAAAATAGGGGGACCCTATAGACCCTATTATACGATGATCCTTATTACTACAGGGGCACCGAAAAAAGGTACCCCTAATTTTGGAAATCCCCCGTGTTATGGGGTGTTCTGTCAGTTTGGGGGAGGGTACTGATCAAAGGCTTGATTAGAGCTCATGAATTTGGGGTGCTCAGAGTTTGAGAGCTTCAGGCTTCAAATTCAGGGGCGTAGCCTTTAGGGTTCAGGATTTAGGGTTTACGGATTAGGGTTCAGGGCTTAGGGGTAGGAACTTCAGCTTCCAGGTTTTGGGTTCAGGCCGTTTATGAGACGCGGAGAAGCCAAGGCTTATGAATCAGGGGCGTCAGATGTTTTAGCATGGACTCCTCCAATTCTACGTGGCACTTAGGACCCCTACTAAGGGTTACCCCTTTAAGTACCTATAATAGGGGTATAAGGGAATCCCAAAAGGGTTAAGGGTCTAAGGTCGAAGCTAGGTCCCTCGGAGAATTGTGAAGGCCGAAACTATGATATCTAAGCGTCTTAGGAGTTCCTATGCGCATGGCTGTAATTGTTCGAATTATGTATAAGCTATATGGGGGCTCTGATCTGCACTCATGCCAGCAAGCGGTGTTGAACCACGTTTCCGAGAAGATTACAGAAGTCTTTGTAGAGACTATTCCCCCAAACTGTATGAAGCAAACTCTATACAATCTTTTTCCTCACTACATGATGATACTTGCAACTTCCTACACGTGAAATAACGAAATTTAGAGACAGAGTCCGTACATGTGAACAACCATTTGGGATGAGGCTGGGTTAGGTCGTTACCACTTGTCCCTCTATGAAATTTGACTACCCATAACGCAGGAACCTGCTAGATGGGTAGCTCGGATCCTAAAAACACCCTATCTTAACAGCTGCCATCTCCAGATAGGGCATAGATAAGCCTGAGCCAGCCCTAGAACTAGCCCTCATTGGAATTGGAGAGTTTTAAGTTGAGGGTGGTATAGGATCGTATCATTCTACGGCCAGTTTCCCTACACACATCTGAAGCCCTGCCAGCCCCTTACTTGTGAGGCTCTGGGTACTTATGACACATGAGAGCTAAGGATTTTTCTCCATGTTCACAACAGAGACCTGCTGTTGATGGAACTCTAAACCCTAAACCCTGAACCCTAAACCCTGAACAAATACTGCACCAAATTGAGTTACAAGATATCGTGTAGGTGGTGCAATACGGGGGTTCCCTAAAATTAGAGTTTAGGGTTTAGGGTTTAGGTACTGTACCATTTTAGGGATCCCTTTAAAGGGGATTATTGGGGTTATGTAGGGTTTAGGGCTAGGGTTTCCCAAAATTAGGGGTACCATTCTGGGAGTTTCCATAATAAAGGATTATAGTATTTTGGGGTCTATATTGGGGTCCCCCTGTTTTGGGAAACTACCATATAATATTCCCTGTGCAACAGTACGTCCGCGCTTTATATCTCGTCGGTTATACTTGAACCCTAAACCACAAGCCCCAAGCCCCAAAAAAAATCTTGAGGCCTACGCCTCAAACCAGGCCCCAAGTCCAAAGCCCGAACGCCTAAACCCTAATGCAGACCCATGATTAATAAAGCCCCTCCCCCTTAATAGGGATTATAATAGGGTTCCGAATATTTAGGCCCTTAAAAGGAGGGAGTTTATTAATCATGGTCTACATTATCCCTAACCCTAAACCCTAAACCCTAAAGCCTAAACTCTAAAGCAAAAGCCTAAACCCTAAACCCTAAACCCTAAACACCTCAACAGTATTTGCTTCGGCCTGTACGGACACTTACGGGGGAGGAGATTCGGCCGGAGAAGACTTCCGAGTACATCTTGCCTCAGTTTGTTTTTTTGGGGGGGAGGGGTGAACCCTAAATCCTAACCCTAAGGGTCCAAGGACCCAAGTAATAGGGTTTTAGGGCCAAAATAAGGTCCAAGGACCCAAATAATGGGGTTTTAGGACCATAAGATTGATGGTCTTGGGGCCCTAAAACCCCTATTTTTTGGGTCCTTGGACCCTCAGGGTAAACCCTAAGGCATAAACCCTCTACCGCGGTGCTTGGGGTTGAGCTTTCAGGACTTTGGGTGAGGATTTAGGGCTCGGGTGGGTTTAGGGTTTAGGGTTTAGGGTTTTAGGACTTACACCGAACACTTAAGCCCTAGAAGGTTGAGGTCTCTGAGGTTTGGGTTAAGGGTTTAGGGTACTGCCCCCCCTCAGTAACAGTTGGATAATACTTCTAAAATAGTTGTATATAGCCCTTAATAGGACCCCTAATATAGACTGTTATTTGGGAGGGAGTACCCAAGGTTTAGGGCTTGAGTTGTGTCGGGGCTGCCGGTAAACTCTAGGCCTTTGAGGTCTAGGGCTTAGTTTGACGTTTAGCTCTCACGGCTGGAGGCTTCAGCCTGTACCCTGCTTGGAATGTCTCCAAGTTTTGGCCAAATGGATGTACTGAGCTAATGAGTAATAGTCTATGTGTTGGTCCTAGTTTCTTTGTATACGTATGGTGGGTACCTCAAACAGACCTCAAAATGTCATTGGGAATTATTCAGGCTTCTACAATCTCGTCGGAAACATTGAACACCTTGCCATACCATAAGGGAACATCCTACTCAAGACATCAGACTTTATACTTGGGAGGTACAGCAGACATTTTTTGACATATGCTCATTGCAGAGCCTACCCTCATAGCCCTACACCTTAACCCTGAACCTATGTCAGTGGTACAGCCAAGCCTGGACGCTCAATGTTTGGGTGCCGGGATCCTTCAGGAAACGCGTAACATGTGATAAGCACCACCACGCTGGAGGTAGACACAGTACGCCGGTACTTCTCGTAGCGCCGCAGCTGGTGGCATCAGCGGCGGACGCAGAAGCAAAAGAAGGAGGAGGAGGAGGAGGAGGAGGGCGAGGAGGAAAATGAAATAAACAAAAGGCGACATCGTTGTCATCAAGAAGAAGAAAAACAGTAGGCAAGCAAATGTCGATCCTGAGAGACAAGACTGCGACACTGGTCAGGGTGCACGGGGTTGGTATTCAGGTTCAGATTTGCAGGTAACGAACAGGCAACGCCTGCTCTGCCAGATATATGTACTATAATTATCCCCTCTCCCTAATCATGACTCCCCCCAAGAGGAATGACCAGAACTATTCCCGAATACGATACTGGTGGATCAATATTTTCTGAATTGCTGTTAAGAAACTTCATTAGGTTATTGGAATAAGGAAACCCCTGTTACTTACGGTATATCCATGTTATGATAACTGAAACCCTAGCCTAAACCTTAAGCCCTATATGCCCACATCATGCAAACTTAATTTAGGGTGGGTGGCGATTTGCACATGAGCTTGCTGAGGACACGAGAGCTGTGATCGCTTTACTGATCTTCCTCGCAACTCTCGGCCAGTGGACTGACCCAGAGGGCACAGGTACCTACATAGTATAGGGTTTAGGGCTTACGGTTCATGTACCTATATAACACAGGGTTTAGGGTTTCGGGTTTACGCCACCTCTGTAGTACATACTTAGCGCCCAAAGCGGTTCCCATATAACTACTCTAGGGCCCAAGTATGTACCCTTTGGCTACAGGAGCCCTTTGGGTGTACCTAAACCCGAAACCTTTCGCGTCCCGGGGGTTTCGCTTCTCAGCAGCTTCAGGAAGTGCCATCCAGGCCCTTCAAAATTTCTGAGGGTCCAGGTTACAGGGGTTATAGGATTATGTGTAGGGTTTGTATAGATTTATGCAAGGAGTATATGATGATCATATGAACTATAATGGTCTAAACTCCTGGTAGCCCCCTGAATAACCTCCATAGTACTCCCCTATACAACCCCTATATATCCCCCTTTAAAGGAGTTTAGACTATGGCTCATATACTTTGGACCCATTGGGGTTTGGCGGAAGGAACACCTGCCTTTTACTTGGTAGTCAGAGAAGGCTCCTAGGTTTAGGGTTTAACTGCACCTGAAGCAATGGCAGATTGGCGTTTGACTGTTGGGTGCGTGGAGCCCTCTCCAGAACCTTGAGCTCATCCAGTTTGGATCCGATCTACACATCCAAGACTAACCGAGACAGTAGGCATAAACCCTAAGTCCTGAACACTGCACCCTAAACCCTAAACCCTGAGCCCCTAAACCGAAAACTAGCCCAAGGTTGCTAAGTGCGCGGCCCACACGCTCCTGAAACACAGGTAGGGCATGCTTCAGAGTTTCCAGGAATTGTGTGTATTCCGGGGTATATACGTGGACCCTACTTGCAAAAGTTGGGGGGTGAAAGTCCAGGGCTTCAGGGTAAGGAGTTGCGTTTAGGATGTCACGCGTGCTCTTAAATAGTGAGGGCGGCCTCTCTAGAACAATGAGCCATCAACGAAATCGGGTTCCACAGAATTTCAACAAATGCTTTCAAAGGGAAACACTCAGGTTTTTCGGATCTCAGACTACACCTTAAGCCCCTTAAACCTAAACCTCATTTTTTGGGTCTGGGGTTTAGGGTTTAAGGTTAAGGGTTGAGGGTTAAAGCTATATGTGTTTATGAATGTTAAGCTCAGACCCAGGCTTGGTGTATACTTACGGCTTGGGCAGGCCATGTGTGGATTGCCGTGTGGCACTCAGGGCTGGGAGGTATCTATAGCTTGTAGCTCACAGGGTTTAAGGGTTGAGGTGCGCCATGGTCCAAACTCCTAGTATCCCCTTCATAGTCCCTATGAAACCCCCCTTTAGGGAGTGTAGACTATAGATCAGTGGAGGGTTGAGGTCCAAATTTGTTACTCTACCCTGCCTTGGTTCCTCATAAGGAGTAATAAGGTCAAATAGCAAATCCGTGTGCCCAATGCCTTGCCAAAAAACGCCTGTTAGTTAAGGAGCCCTAAATTCTAGTTCCCCAATAGCGAACTCCAATATAGACCCCAATATACGATATTGGGCTCCAAACAGACCGCTATATAACCCCAGTGTCCACGTTATGTTCCATGTTCTTTTCCGTGTGGTTCTCCATGAGTCCCTAAGCCCTAACCCCGTGTATCCTTTTTATTTAACCTTCTATACCCATGCAAAAACCTGCTCCAGTATACCCCGCCTGGAACTTTTCACGCTTCCCGTCCGCCGCGAGGAATTTGCTGATGAGGGGCCCAGTGCCTCCTAACATGGCAAGGACCTGAGAGGCGATTTTGCAAATTACCTTCGGCTGAGTTACAACAATCGAGAATCACATAGAAAATAATGTGGAAAAGTGGAAGCTGGGTGTATGTATGCTTTGAGGTCTTGTTTTTTGGATTGTTTTCTTTAGGGACCTTAGGGCTACCAAGGAAGCGTATGATTTAGGGCTTGGGGTTTGGGGTTTAAGGCTTGAGGTTTAGATCTCAGGGCTTAGGATTTTGGGCTCGGCCTTGGGACTTAGGGGTAGGGGCTTCGGATTTAGGGTTCCGGGCGTAGGGTTTGAGATTTAGCGGCCTTAGGGCGAATAAGGAAGAACTTGCCCAAGGGTTCAGTAGGGGATCTCATGCTAATAATTGTCACTTTGGTATTATGGGAATATATGAAAGCTATATACTTTGGAGCCTCAGGTAATGTTCAGGTCATGTGTTGGGCTTATGATTTTGGGGTTTACAGCTTATAGTGCTTAGGATTTAGGGTTTAGGGGTTAGGCTCTAGAGACCTCGGACTTACAAGGCGGTGTATGTAGGGCACTTTAGGGCTGGAGCGGGAGCTGCTAACGGGACATAAGAGGGAGGTTGAGGGTTTAGGGCTTTAGGTACTACACGGCGCTGAGGTTCTGCAGGTGCTTGTATATGAAGATGTTCAAGAGATATCCTAGTTCTTCCTAGCGGGTGTACATGGCGAGTTTAGAGCCTGGTGGGCTATGGTTACTGTGGACCTTCATATGGTGGTGTTCGAAATTGTTTGAAGTGTATACGCTCAACAATTTTCGAAGGAAGCCTACACGCACTCACCACAAAACAACATAATCAACATATGTGTCATGTAGCAGTGCATACAAGGTAGGAGACGCTTTGAGGAAGCCTATGGGGAGGGCCGTGTTTAGGGTTTAGAATTTCATTAAAGGACTCAGAAGAATAGGCACTTTTCGACTGATCCTATCATCTCACGGCATTTCTCAAGCCTTGCCAAAGGGTGGCTCCAAAATTGCCTACCTAGACAAAAGGGAGTCCATGGTGTACGATCCACAACTGGCTTTAGGGTCTAGGCTTCAGGGTCTGGGGACTAGGGAGAAGAGTCTTTGACGTTTCCCCTCTGGGTAGTTGAAAAAATCCTAGGAATCCTGAACCCGCAACTGTTGAGGCGGCTGTGCCTGCCGAAGTTGTACCTCATGCAGCAAAAATTGGTTCAGCAGATCGTTGGAGATGCGGCTCAAGGTTTAGGGTCCAGGGTGTCCAGGGACTAAACCCTAAACCCTCAATCCTACTTGCTGCAACACCCTTCTGAAAAACCCCTCTCAAGGGTCCTAAGCGTGCACTCCGAGTGATCCGCTAAACCCTGAACCCTAAACCCTGGACCCTAAACCCTAATCCTTAATCCCTGAACCCGTGTCCCAAAGCCCTAAACCCCTAATTCCTTAACCCTAACCCCTAAACCCCTAAACCCTAACCCGTATAACCCGTAAACCCCTAATCCCTTAACCCCTTCCCTAAACCCCTTCCCTAAACCCCCAAAACCCCAAACCCCTTGCGCGCAAGCTGCCGAAGTGACCTTGGTGTCCCACGTCCTCAGCGGTGGAGGTATCGTACCCAAAGGCTCCAGGTACTTCAGGGGCCTAAGATTTAAGGTTTAGGGCTTGGCCTTAACCCTATAAAAGCCCGAAGCCCCAAACCTTGAAGCCCACCATACTTCGCAACCGCAGGTCTTCCTAAACCGCACGAGCTGAGCCATGCAGCCACCCCAAACACGAAAGTACTAGACCCTGAACCCTAAAGCCTAGCCTACACCCTTAAACCCTACACCCCTGAATTTTACCCCCTAAATCCTAAAGCTAAGCCGCCAAACCCTGAACTCTTCCCCCTCAACCTGAACCCTGGGCCCTTGATAGTGGCCCACAAGACTCCTCAACGGGTCTGTCCCAAGAATTGTACTGCCCAGTTTAGTGGCCTATAACGGACATTCAGGATCACATAGGGGCTACGGGGTCCACATCGAGGAACCCCTGAACCTTAAACCCCTAGAAACTATGCCCTAACCCCTAAAACCTATAACCCCTAAACCCTATAATCCCTCAAACGCTAAATAGCATTACCCTATCTATAGACGTAGAGCTCCAGGGTCAGAGGAATTTTCCTAGAAGTTCCTAGGCTTGGCAATCTGGAACCTTTGAACCGGTTTAGGGTTCGGGGTCTAAACTCCTCAAAGTCATAACTCACAGTAGGAATGCCATACGCAACGAACCCCCCTCCTAAACCGTATTCCCTAAACCCTAAGCCGTAAACCCAAAGCTCTAAGCCCTAAACCCGAAGCCCTACGCCCTAAACTCTAAGCCCAGAAGCCCTAAACTCTGAACCCTAAGCCCAGGAGCAAGATGGCTGCAATGGCAGTGCCATGGACATCAGAAGACTCAACGCTGCCAGTCTCCTCGTTTTTTGTTGGTTTAGGGCTTCTTTTTAGCTTCAAGGTTTGAGGGGCTTAGGCTACGGTTTAGGGCTTACGTCCGTATAGGTTTAGGCTTTGGGGGTTTACAGGTTTAGGGTTTAGGGGTTGCAATAGTTGAGGGCTTAGAGTGTTCATAGGCTTTTTAAGCGGTACGCAGGGAATCCGGGGGTTCCCCTTAAGGATTCTATGAGGGGTTGCTTGAGAAACTCACATCCGGATCTCCCAATCCAAGCGCACAAAACCCTAAACCTTTTCAAAACCCTCAGATCCCTAATCCCTAAACCCTTTTTTCCGTTGTATTTTCCATATCCTGTTTATAGGCGTAAAGTCCTGATCTCATCAAGAAGTCGGCAGCTGTTACGCAGATGGAGCTCTTTTTAGTACACTTGTCCAATGGTAGTTGTTCGAAATATTGTCCCCATTTAGGTAAGGATCTCTCGTTTAGGCAGTGCCTTCCGGATGGTCCCTCCTCTACGCAGACCTGTAGATCAACCTTGGTATGGGTACTTAGGACTCTGCGGGTGAAGCAACCCCAAACCCCCTCAACCCTGAGGTCGAATCCGTCTGCATCTTGGGCAGAGAGAGCATGATGTTGTACCTGGGTGCGTAGAGTTTAAATTTAGGTTTTAGGGTTTGGGGTTTAGCCGTTGGGTCAAGAGTATGTACCATGTAGAGACCTGGCCTCTTTGGGGTCCGGCTAGGAACGTGCCGAGAGTGGCGTACCCAGAAAAAATGGGCTTTGCATGAAGCATCCCTAAACCCTAAACCCTTCTTTTTAGGAGTCCGGGTTTCTCCAGGTAGGGCTTAGAGGGACCTGTAGGAGGGTTTAGAGTGTAGAGGCTTGCGTACATTGGCAGATGGATTTGTCGACAGCTCGTAGAAGTATGGACGTATAGGCTTTGCGTAGGCACGGGTCCTCGAGGAAACACCGAAAGATTGCAAATGTGATTCTTGGCGTCTCGGCTGAATGGACTTCATAATGCTGACGGGCTTGTGCGTAAGTGTTGTCTTCTCCCTGCCCCGGAAGCCCCTGGAAAAATGAAGCAACTTTTCGCGATAGAAATAAGCAAACTACCAGCTACCTAGCTAAGATTACAGTAAGCAGAAAATAGCAAAACAAGGTTGATTTGAAACCTGCATGCATGAGCTTGAGTACCCTAAACCCTGGGCGTTAAGGTGCCCCAGTACACTAAAGCCTTCCAGATCCTTCCAGAATTTTTTTGTGTCAGCAGTATGCCCAATGGATTACTACAGTAGTCCTGATAGTTTCTTTGTCCAACTTGTTCTCTGTTATTCTAACCTCAGACCCACATAAAAGAGACTAGCAATGACCAAATCCTATATAAAGCCCAACACCCCGGGTTTGGGGATCCCTTAATGAACCTTAGGCAACTACATTGGCCCGTATGATACGGCTTATGTTAGGCTTACATCAGTGAAATTCTTAACCCTCAACCCCAAAACCAGGTATAACCTTAAAGGTCCGAATCTTAGATGCTCTTCAGCGCCTACACCCTCCATGCCCTCGTATCATGGTTGAAAATGAACACCCTGAGGCAGCATCAACAACGGCAGCCGCAACAGCACTATCACAATGGTCTGTGGGTGTCCCTTTGCCTATTGCTATTTTGCATCACAGACCCCGAAAATTCGAGACACAAGGGCAGCAATGAAACACCTATTTCATGAATGCCGAACATAGATCCCAATCCACTATAACCCTTGTGCTACCCTGCATGCTAAACCCTAAACCCTAAACCCTTAAATAATTAAACCCTAAACCCTTAAACCCAAAACCCTTAAACCCTAAACCCTTAAACCCTTAAACGCAAAACCCTTAAACCCTAAACCCTTAAGC
>CAJNIZ010003018.1:0-24577 GCA_905231905.1 Symbiodinium pilosum | reverse complement strand
GTGGGTGTCGGCTGAAACGGCTGCTTCGGAGGTGGGGATCTGGAGGGAAACGAAGCCGGGATACCCCCCCACCCCCCCCGCGTTTTGGGGCTGTAAGGGAGAAAGGAAGAGGGTTTTCGCCCTCTCCGCCTTCGGCAACCATCCAACACGCCCCCCAAGGTCGGCGGATATATTGGAAATAAAATGATCGATTAGGAAATTGAAATATATAAGAATTAATGAATTTTTGAGAGATTCATTATCGAATGATTTCAATTAAAGATATAAAATATGCATAAATAATTATTAATTAAATATATATTCGATTATATATTGGAATCGCACGTATTTTTTGTTCTTCTTGACGGCAAGGCGGCCCCGCAAAATGAATTTCAATTTAAAAGAAATATTTGACGGTCGCAAGAAATTCTGATAATAGAATTCAATTTCTCAATAACCATAAGCTTGATTTTCTATATCTCCTAAATTTAGAAGCTCTGAATCTATTCAACTTATAAATCTATATAATTCTTAAACCCTAAATATCTAAATCTATAAAATCGTTAAATCTTAATCCTCCCCGAATTCATGAAATATTCAATAAATCTCTAGATCTTAGAGAATCCGCTAAAATCTTTTATAAATAATTCATACGATTTCTCTAATATATTAAATTCTTTCAATCTCTATATTCCCCTAATTTCTATCTCATGATCTATATCTTTTCTATTTGATTCTCTATTAAAATACGCCGAAAAGTTGCATTTACGAACAATTTTTGAAGATATCCTACGTTTTAACGATAGTATTCGCCACGAAATACGAGAAGATAATCGATCACGAATAGAATTCTGAGATTAATCCGCGCAACAAGATTGAGCAATTCGATATGTACGATCTCCGTAGAGATTGATAAATGACGTTGGAAATTCGTACGACGGTCCAATGAGAACGAATCTATACGCACGATTTCTATAAAAGATTAAGAAAATGACGTTGAAAAATTCGTTCGACGTCATGACGAGAACGAAATCAAGATATATGATCTCTCTATAAGATTTGTCGTTCAATTTAAGAATTTCTATGGGACCAGAACGAGAGCAATACAACGTATACGAAATCCGCAGATGGTGGGTTTCGATAATTTTTGCCAAATTTATTCCGATTTTAGAAATGAGAAATATAGAAGGGAGAAATGACGGGATCTATTGTAGTCGTATGTAAGGCAAGCAATGAAATAATGAGGTGTGGAATGTAGGAGCGCTGGAAGTAATGGTTAGATTGAAATATGAAATATGGGAGCGGTAATAAGGTTGTGGCAAATGCAAGGCGAACGATATAAATCTTCTGATATATTATGTGCGAATAACGAAAATATAGCGATAGACGCAAGATTATATTCTTTTGATGAGGAATTTTTCGTGAATTTTTCGACAAAAATATATATAATATAAAATCAATTCCAAATTGAATTCTAGGATTCCGTTAAATTCGTATTAATCTTAATATAAATTAGCAAGAAATTTCTATAGATCAAAATCAAATCTAAAATCAGAAATCTAGGATTCTATGATTTCAATCTATTTCATAGAATTTAGAAAAAAATATATATATCTTGAAAATCAATTCCAGAATCAGAAATCCAGGATTCTAGGAATTCTATATTTATCTAAATAAAAATGGGAATTGAATCTATAAATATGAAATATCAGCTCTAAAATCAGAAATCCAGGATTCTACGAAATCCGTATTCGTTATAATGAATTTTAAAAGAGAATTGGATAGATCAAAATCCCCTCCAAAATCAGGAAATCAAGGATTCCGAAAAATTCGTTCCAATATTTATCTAATTTAGCAAGATATTTATATGAATCGAAATCAGATCTAAAATCAGAAATCTATAATTGCAGGAATTCTGAATTAATTCTTATGAAATATGGGCAAGGAAATAATATGATTCAAAATCAATTTCAGAATCAGAAATCCAGGATTCCAGGAATCCGGAATCAATCAATATAAATGATAATCAGATCCCTGCAGAAGAAAATAATAAGAGATCATAATCCGAATATCAAAATTGATAAATTCTTATCCTTGATCTATTCAAAATTTTCTATATCTAATCTATGATAAATCTTATCTATTTGATCATCAGGAATTCTTCATCATAATCAAGAATGGATAATCATAATCGATTATAAGAATAATCATATCAAAAATGAATTCTGATAAATTCATAATCAAAGAAAAATATTTAATAAATATGATTTTATCATATATGTTCGATTCATTATCATCCATCTTGCCAAAAAATAAATCATTTATATTATTTCAAATTTTTAGTGCTCTAAGAATCTCGATTTTATCCCATTCTCCAAATATTTTGTTTTTCATATGATTCTTTAAATCATTTAAAATTTCCTAAATATTGGAAATTCATATATCTCATATTCGAATTTTCTTATGAAATCTTTATCTCTGATATCTTTCATTTTTCTCTCTTTTTTCTATAAAGAATTCTTTATTATCATTTTTCATTTTAATTTTATCTATTTTTGATTTCTTCTCCTGTTTTTCTTTTATTCCCTTCTTTTTCGTATCTTTCTTCTTCTTCATTTCTCATATATATTTTCTTCTCTTCATCTTATATCTTTTTCTTTATTCAATTGTTATTCTTCTTTATCATTGAGGAATTCAATCATTAGTTGATTTCGGATTTTTTTCATTTATCTATCTCTGATAATTTGAGAATTTTTCCAATATCTAAATATCGAATTATTTCTCATATTTCATTATCCCAATTTCATTAATTAATTGGAAATATTCATCTGATAGATATCCATTCAATTTTCGATAGATCTTTCTATTCTTCTTCTCATTTTCTTTTCCTTCTTTGCTTTCTTATCATTCTTATTTTTCTTTCATTTATTTGATTCTTCTTCGATTCCTATGATTTATTCATTCTAAATCTCAACGATCTTCATCATTTGGATCGATTGATTTGCTGACGATTCTTCGATCATATCTTTTCAACCAAATATTTTTGAGATCTTGAGATCTTTATCCCGAAAAATGATAAGATCGTTATCAAATTACGAAAAGATATCTTTAGATTTAATGAGATTTCATTCTCTTCAAATTTTACTAATCTTCGATTCCGTTTAGATAATCGAAATAATGATAATTCGGACGAAAGATTGGAAATCGAATTTCGTCGGGCTGCAAATCCGCGTCCAATAGTTTCTTGAAAGATATTTGATTACGTCATAATTGATTATATTTCCTATATCTATTATAATCTTTAGATTGCTATTTTAGATTATTTTATTCAATAATAGAATATTTTTCATCATTTGATTTAATAGGTTCTAAAATTCTTGATCTATAATGACGTAATATTCTAATCATTTTTTCTTCCAAATCTTCCCTCTAGATCATCTCTTCTTTCTCATCCGATTCCTATTTGATCATTGATGATATCGCCTTCAAAATCAGATATATCTTCGATATTGAAGATATCTTCGACCTCTTTTTCGTCTCGAATATCTCGAATTTCCTTTATCTCTTTCCAATTATACCTTCTGAGATTTTTGATATCCCTTTTCCTCTTCATCAATATCAATGATTTTCTTAAGATCAAAATTCTTCATATTCTTTTTGATTGAATTTATCATGGCAATTCATTTATATCAAAATCGATATTGAAAAAATCCCAACGAATTATATTCATTATCGTCGTTATTCTCTGATAAGAAATATATCATAGAAAATATGAATTCATCTTCTTTATTATATATAGATATATTCTTTTCTAGATTTATCTTTTCTTCTATAATTTCGATCATCATCTTTCTGATGAATTCGATTTTCAATATATATTTCTAAAATAATTTTGATCTGAAATAAATGATCATAGATATTATGATTGAAAAAAATATGATTCTAAATCTAATCTTCCAGATATCTTTTATTGAGATCATCCGATCGGAATAAAATCTAGATCTCGTCTTTTTCAATTTCTATCAAAATAGGCATTATGAATCGGAATAAACGATCTATAAGAGAAGAGTTATTATATTTTCTATATTTTTCAAATACCAAAATCTTAATAGATTCTTCATTTTCTTCAATTATTGATATGATAGAGAATATCTCCTATTCTGAATATTTTTTCTTTCTCCTTTTCTGATTTGGAGGAATTTGATTTATTATTTGATTAACGATCTATCAATACGAATAATCTGAATACAGAGAGAAAGATAGACGACCTACCTATTGACTGATTAATTGATTGATTGATTGAGTGATTGACTGAGTGAGTGAGTGATTGATTGATTGATTGAGTGAGTGAGTGAGTGAGTGCTTGAGTGATTGAGTGATTGAGTGATTGAGTGATTGAGTGATTGAGTGATTGAGTGATTGAGTGAGTGAGTGAGTGATTGAGTGATTGAGTGATTGAGTGATTGAGTGAGTGAGTGATTGATTGATTTGATTGATTGTCATATTGATTGATTGTCATTCCGATTCATAGAATATTCATCAAAGATTGGTCCGAGAGAAGGATTAAATTTTCGAGAATTTAAAGCGATTGAACGTATCTTCGAAAAAAAATCGAAAGTTAAAAGGCGGGAGATGGGCATTTAGATCAATAATCGATCTATCGCAGAGATAGTTAAAGAGAGATAAAAGAAATTGAAATAAAATATAATCAAAAATTTCCGAAATATTTATTCGTATTCGCCGGAATTTTTAATATTTCCGAAAAAGATATCTAAAAAAATCGGATAATTTAAAATTATTTTAGAGCCTCTAAAGCGGGCGTTCGCAAAAATCATTTTGAAAGACGATGAGAAAAAACGAATATCTTTTTCTTAAGAAATTCTGATATATTATTCAAATATTTATCTTTTCAAATGATTCAAAATTCTCAGAAAAATATCTATTCAAATAATTCAAAATAGATAGAAAAATCAATTAAGAAATTGAAAAATAATAGAAATAAATATAAAATCGTTAAATAAGATCAATAAATATAAGAATAAAAATAAGATAGAATAAGAATAAATAAGAATAGAAATAGAAATCGAATCTCGAGGGAATAGGTTCGATTAGAGAATAGGATAGAGATGAAGAATTCTAATAGATTCTTAATATGATATTTCAGATATATAAGATTCATATCTATTGATTGAAAATATAAAGAAGATTAAAAATATATATATTTATATCCAAATCATTATATTAACGAATTTTCATAATCAATAAGAATAAATAGATATAGAGAGAGATAATGAATTAAATATATAGTAATAAATAAATAGATATAGAAATAAAGAGATAGCCAGAAATAAATCATCAATAAATGATAGATGGATAGATATTAGAGTTAGCCCGTTGCCTACAGCAACAGAAAATATTTTTTGAGAAATTTCATAATCAGATATATCCGATGACTAAATACGATGAATTTTCAAGATTTTAAGAGCGCATATGATATATAGATTCTGAAAGATTTTAGATCTCCGCCTCGGAATTTCACGTTCTTCCGACCCGCCGCGCAGATAACCAAAGTGCGGCCCCCGCAGCCAGCCCGGCCTCATTTATCTCTCTTGGGCTATCTGCGCAGCGGCTCGAGGGAACGTATAAATCTCCGAGAATAGATGCGATCAATCTGAAAATTCCAAAAGATTTTGTTTCTCCGTCCCGGATCTACGTAGTCCTCCAACCCTGTCCTTAGACCCCTGCTACTGAGGGGCTGAGGTCGGCGCAAAGCGGCCACTCCTGGGGCTCCAACTTCGAGGCCGGAATCCCTGATACCTCCCAAGTTCCCCGCACCAGCATTTGGAGATCTGAGGGAAACAGATTTGATCGCAAAGTCCTCACCTGTGCTAGGTATGGAGCCACTTGGGGTGGCTCTTTGCTGCAAAAAATTCCGTATTGGCGTCCCAATTTTGGAATTGCACTCCCTGAGCTGTTCGATGTGGAAGCGACGCGAAAAGGGGGTCTGAGGGACTCAATCTGGTCTCCAACCTCCTCTCCACGTGATCTAGATCGTAAACTAGTGCGATTACTGTTCTTGCCAAGGGATATCAGCAAAGGGGTCCTGTCCCCAAGCCTCAGAGCATCTCGGGCGGCTTTGGAGGACTCATCAGCCTGGAATCCTTCAGGGGTGCGCATCCCGGCCTGGGCAGCCTCAGGAGCAGCATCATCTATATCGAAAATCAAAGGGAGAGAAATCATGCGGATCATATAAGATCGAACGTGATTCCGAATAATCAATATATAAGAATCGCACGTGATAAAAATTACGACCAACTTAATAGATTCTGAAAGATTTTGGATCTCTGCCCAGGATCTACACCGAGCCGTTGCGCAGATAATCGAAGAGAAAGAAATTGATCGATATCTCGAGAGATTTCGGGTAATCTGCGGCAATTCGGGGGAATGCATAGATCACCGTAGATAGATACGATCAATCTATAAATTCTAAAATTGTTGGACCTCTATCTCGAATTATATTCTCCGCCGAGCGAACAATCGCGCAGATAGATAAAGAGAGGAAGCGGCAAGGCCCGCGCGACCAAAAATCTCCGAGATTTTTAGTCGCGCAATTCGCACCAAAAATCTCGAAGATTTTAGATTCTCCAGATTTTCCGAAAAATTTTCAAATCTCTGAGATTTTAGAGCCCCTAGAAATCCCGCAAGAGGCAGTTTAAAAATGATTCAGAAAATGCAGGCCGCACGCGAGCGAAATAATCGCAAATATCCGCGATATAATATTGAAATATATAATAAAGAAATATGAGTAAATAGAAAGCGATAAATTGAAATCGATAAATAGAAATCGAGAAATAAAGAAGAATTAATGAAAAATCAAATTTATTTTTAATTCTGTAAAAGAAAATGAAAATCAGAAAAATCAATTCCAATAATCCAGCGAATAAAATCTTTATACTATTTATGAAAAATATATATTAAATCTTTTAGCAATGAATATTTTCTAGATAAATCAATTTTCAAATCTTATAAGATTTATATGAAAAAAAAAATATCAATTTACGCCAAAATCAAATATAATATCCAGATCTTCTAATAGATATAATTCTCAGATATTTTGAAGAGATTTTCTTTATAAAACGAATCATATTTTTTAATAAGATTTCTATAGATAGAAATTCAGATGATATGAAAAGAAGAAAATAGAAATATTCAATGAAAAATGATTATTCATTCATTTCTATATAAATCTCGTCAATAATTTCTTCTAGATATGATTTATATTACGAATGAAGAGAATGATATTTTTTGTCTTTTGATTGCTTGCCTCGCCCTCCCCGCTCTGGCAAGGTATGGCAAAATCATGCCATTCAGCCATGAGATGTCGCAAGTGGCGTTGCCAAGTCAGGGATGCATAACGATGTGTAGCAGCCGGCGTAGGCAAGGCACCCGGCTCTGCTGAACCTTTCGTACATCCGCCGCAGGCCTGCCGGTGGAGGCATGCTCAGTGCACAGGATGAATACGAAGTCATGGCACCGTGGGGCTCCTGTCTGCACTGCACCATAATGAGGTGTCCGCATGGCACTGTGCAACAAGGCGACGCTTGATGGGGCAGGAGCCTGTTCCCAGTGCAGCAGTGACAGCTGCCATGGGTTGGTTCCTCGACGACAACGTGGTGACGAAGACCTGAAAGGTGGACGCTGCTAAGCTCATGGCATCATGATCATTCAAAGGCTGTCTTCAACCAGGTGGGAAAGATCAGAACATGCGACTAACACCAGAGACAAAAAAGGCAGCAGTTTTTACGGCCTTGCCACCCCCCTGTGAGCGCCCCGGATCTATGCACCGCATCTCAAGCAAAAACAACCGGGCTGACACAGCTTGCACGACAGCTGAGAAGGCAATCATCCTCCGAAAGGGCTTGGAACTTGCCGACCACACCTTTTGGCAGCCTGGTTCCCAACTGTGGTTGCGCTTTCTTGAAGTTAAGCTGGAGTTCCCAAAAAACTCTCGCAAACAGAGTAGCCGGAAAGGTGTGGCAACTGCAAACCGTCAAGCAATGGGCCTAGCTCCTAAAAGGATCCGAGCGCTGGCTGGTCCCTGAGAGGCTAAGGCGTGTCTATGGGCTCACGGCTCCAGACTCACAGGGCCACTGCTCCCAGCCGTCATATAACAACCCGAGACGGTTTGGAACTGCAGGAGTCTAGCCGCACCTGCGCATTCCGGATTTCGGATTACGGCCTTTTGAGCCATGTCCGGTGCTTGAGGTGGAGGGCCAATCGCAGCAAGTGCCGCAGTTGAGGTTCAAATGCAGCGCGTGCTCACAGTGTAGTCCAAGGGGACTGGTTGGCTTCTACATTTGTAGACCCCCCCAAAGAGCAGCCGCCACGAAGTGCAGGGCGAGGTAGCCGCAGAGCGTATTGCAGCTGACAATACATACTCTAGCTTTCTGCTAGCCACTTAGCAAGAACCACAGATCGAATGCATGCTCCGCTACTAGATGACCCACGACCTCCGTTTTCCCCTACTATCCTGAACAGAAAGACCTTCGGACAGCAAGCCCCTCCACCCAGCATGTCTTGAACCGGGGCCTCCAAAACCGTCCACCTGAAGCTACCCCAAAACATATCCCCAAGCCCTGGATCCTCCGGGCCACAGGTTTAGGGTTTAGGGTTTCGGGGAACTCCAGCATCCCTAATTCCTCAGCCAATCTGTTACTCAGGACCGGCTGAGGTGACAGAGGCGGCTACGCTGTCGCTCTGAATGTACAGGTGCCGGCATGCTCCGCCTCAGCAGCTGTGGCTGCACCTGCGAAATCCGCGAGCTCCGCTTGACGAAGACGAACTGGAGCGCAGCGCCGTTGTGTGTTGGGACATTTTAGCGGGCTCATCCCTTGTCATATTTTCAGTGTTGGGGAGCAGGAAAGCTAGATGGCCTCTATGCAAGGCATAGGAGCTCTGCCTGCAAGTAAGCGCCCGAGCTCCGGCAAGGACCCGATTGCCGGCAGCCTGAAGAAGCTTCTTTGGCTTCTTCCACTACCAGCTCAAGGTCCTCATTGTGCAGCGTCAAGCCTGTTGCACTGCATGCCTGAAAAGCCGATCCTGCTGGCCACCCTGTCTGCGAACAAGATTCACCTGCGAAAGCTGCGCAGCACGGCCGACAACTCTGGACAAGCTTCCGCTTCTGAGAGCAGTGTCTGAGGCCCGCAATGTCACGTGCCACTCAAATGCCAGCTCAGGGCAGGGTTTGGGGTTTAATGGGCTTGGAGCCTGCCCAACTTGGGGGTCTCGCAAGCGCAGCTGCACGCCTTGGGAGACATTTTTTGAACAAGCGTAACATGACCCCACACGATCCCTCAAAAACACCTTCTACGTACTTTGCCTCATGCTATCCAGGACACCCGCGCGCAAACATCCAAAACGGCTGGTGTACAGCATTGTTGGCATCACGAACATGGCTATCATCCTTAGTCGGCCCTGATCCGCTGTGGGCGTGCCGACGGGAACATGCACGCTGCCGCGATTGACAGCGGAACAACAGCCGCACAAAGTGCATCCCTTTTGCCCCAGAACTAGATCTGCAAAAGTTGCAGCAGCAGCCGCTGCGGCTGCAAGTGCCGAAGGACACATGCGCGCTGGCGCGATTGACCGCGGAACGGCGGCCGTGCAAACTGCCTCCCACTTGCCCCAGGACTATATCTGCAAAAGTTGCTGCAGCAGCTGTTGAAGTTTAAACCTTGCTGTTTAGGGTTTGGGGCTTTGGGGCTGACATCTTTGGGCTTCCAGTAGCTTGGACACTGGCTCCAGGATCTCGGCAACCTGCCCATAGATTCCATGCCACTAGAATCATGAGACTTACGTTGAAGCCCACACCAAGCTCCACAATACCGGTAGCGGTTTCCATGCAAATGACGAGGTCGAACTGGAGAGACTCTGGAGTCCACTTGGACGAACTTGGATCTCACGTCAGGGCTGTGAAAAGATAGTTTGCAGTCTTGCGCTGCTGGGAACTGGACTCTTCCACGAAAGCGGAGTGGAGTGGAAAGAGTTACAACCTGGACTTCAGCGAAAGAGGGTTCAGAGGAAGCGTCAGACAAACCTACAAGGTCCCTGCAAAAAACCTTCCAGATACAGATACCCATGAGGAGCAGCTTATCTTCGTGACCCCGACCCTTTGTCTCATGCTAGCTCGGACACCAGTGCGCGAGCGAACATCCAAGAGGGCTGGTGTACAGCGTTATTGGCGTCACGAAAAGGGATATCAGCCTTGGTGGGTCCTGATCCAATCCTCAAAAACTCAGGCCACAAATCCTGGTAAACAGCGACAAAAGGCAACAGTCCTCACTCAGACTCGAGATTGCAGACTCACCTAGAGAAAGCCGGTGCCCGTGCCATAGCACAGGGCTACAGCCACTTTGCTCAGGCGGTGCTGATCCTGGGAATCAGCTGCTTGCAGTGCCTACGAGGTATGGCGCTGTTGCAGCCCTTTTGCATCTCACAAACCTTTCAAAACTAGACTTGCGCTGGAGGTCCATGCATGTTGGGCTTCCAGTAGCTTGGACACTGGCTCCAGGATCTCGGCAACCTGCCCATAGATTCCATGCCATCAGAATCATGAGACTTGCGTTGAAGTCCACACCAAGCTCCACAATACCGGTAGCGGTTTCCATGCAAACGACGAGGTCGAACTGGAGAGACTTTGGAGTCCACTTGGACGAACTTGGATCTCACGTCAGGGCTGTGAAAAGATAGTTTGCAGTCTTGCGCTGCTGGGAACTGGACTCTTCCACGAAGCGGAGTGGGGCGGAAAGAATTACAACCTGGACTTCAGCCGAAGCGGATTCAGAACACTCTTGAGACTACATCGCAATAATCTTAAGCTGACTGAGCCTTTGAACTTAACCTATGAGATGCCATTCCATCTCTCAAGAAAATCTTCCATTTTCTCTCTAGGTGCCTCGCCTTCAGCCAAGCCGCCTGCTTTAAAGGGTGCACCAAGCTGCCACAGTGGCAGGGCTTGAGGTTCAAATAAGTGAACCATGTTTTTGGAAGCCCAAACATCCTGTCAACTTCAACAACTATGGAGGCACCCAGGGCCACGGGGAACCCTGAAAAACACCCACATTTGACACTAAGGAAAGGACAAATCCTGCAGGGGCCTGCCTGGGCATAGCCCGTATCGCAACTCTAAGCTGCGAAGAGTTTAGGGTTTAAGGAACATGGGTTTGGGGAGGTAACCTTTTTTTTGGATTGTAGTATTTTGGGGTCCATATTGGGGTCCCCCTGGTTATGGAAACCACTACATCTCTCCACACATTGTCACCTCGGGGCCTGACCAGCACAGAGTGCATCGTAAGATCTCCGCGAAGCTCCTGGAAGGCTGGCAGTTGGAGCTTTTGGAAGCTGAGGAATGCTTCAAACCGGCCACCGTAAACTTTAAATTGGCTTTTGCTGTAAGGCTTTGCAACATACACTTAGGGTTTAGGGTTAAGGTTTAGGGTTTAGGGCGGCACCTAATATTTAGGGCCCCTACATTAGCTTCTCTTACCATGCACCTTGAGTGCCCCATCTTCACATCTGAGATCATGGGGCAAGCTTGGAAACGTCGACTACCTTGTCGAATTGGCCACTTGGCTGCCTAGCTGCCTGGAAGGCCTCAAAAATTGAGGCCCGGAAGCACGGCTGCCAGGCCAGCACAACTGAAGGCTCCAAACCATTACGGACAAATGGTCTGCCTGACGCCCGACTCCTGCCAATGCCAAGCTGGTATCATTCACCAGCGCTTTTCACGACGCAACAAGACCGGATAGACGTGATGAAGCGGCTTGCGATCTGGACAAGGGGATTGCAGGTGCACGAGTCATACCGTGAGGGACACGAGATCACTGGCAGGCTCGAAGCACAAGATGCTCACCTAAAAAAACTCCGTCGAAGAGACATGATGTGGCAGGAGCTGCATTGTGCTTTAAGTGAGCCATGAGCACAGCCAACAACTAGGGCAAGTCTGTGTCATTCTGCGACAGAAAGAGTTCTGAGGTACCCACAGTAACCATGTACAGCCAGGCTTCATATGCCTCTGCAATCAACCCTTCAGCACCATGAAGGATCTAGAAACAGCGCCGCCTCCGCGGCTGAAATGGGGATTTCCGAAAACTAGGGGTGCCTGTTTTGGGCGGTCCCGTAATAAGGATTGAACTATTTTAGGGTCTGCATATGGGCACCCCTATTTAGGGAAACTGAGTCAAATGACCCTTTAATACCTTTGCTCTGCTGGATGGCCTTTCACGTGCAATGCACCACAAAAGCTGGACTGAGACCGAAGGGATGCTCCCTGACATTGGAGATCAACTCAATCTAAGTGGTCCGACAAGAAAGGCTTGCACAATAGGATTTGAAGCTTTAGGTCCAAGGCCTCACGCTGCTCTCTACTTAACAGCTCTTCCTCCTCAGCTTCGTCATCTGCCTGCTGGCTGCAGCCAAAGGTCGCACGCGATTGGCCAGGATACTTCACAAAAAGCCTTCGGAGAACACAACTCTTCCTGTGCGCAGCCTGAAGACAAGACAGTATGCCTGTACTCTGACATGTCAGCATGCCGGCTGCTCGCAGCTGTACCCTGAACATGTGACAGCTTCATCGTTGTCAGCGGGCATATGAAAAGGGCCCCAGAGGAACTCGGTACTGTCAAATAATCCCGGCCTGTGGTCTGTGGAAAAGCTGTACTGGACTATCTTGGGGGTCATGCCAGAGGATCTCTGCAAGGAGATAGAGCATGATGCTGACCTCAGCAGGGTACCTCCCTAGCTAAAAATTGATGCAAGCCAGATGCTTCAAGCTCCAAGGCAGAGAGGCAAAGAGGATTTAGCTGGGGCAAGATGCCTTCCTGAGGCCCTGGTCATATGTGCTCCGTTGGTCTCAAGCAGAAGATCACGGCAGAGGAGCAAAGTGTGTGGTCCCACTGGCCGGATCAAGAAAATTTGAACCCACCATGTGCTTACAACCTGTGTTTTGTTATGTTCAAGCTTCTGCCAGCTGCATGATACTCTTGCAGACTGCTTGTCTTGAGTCTTGAGATGGCAGCCTCCGCCTCTTGCAGGCCCAGCAGAATGATTACGGCCTTCTTGTGGAAAAGTGTTGCGGGCACGACATGGAACTGAAGCGCAACAAACACAGAAATCTTTAGCAAGCCTCAAAGCCCTACTCGGTTCTGCCAGTCATGCATTTGCAACTAGAGCCTCTTGGGGTAGAACATCTGGCTTGCTAGTTTTGCACATTGCAGTGTAGATAGAAGGTGGACATGCATGGAGGGATTAGGCCCAAGGAATTTATCCGGATTAAGCCCTGGGGTCTGACCCCATTGAGAAGGACCAAATATTCGGGCCTGAGCTCTGAAGAGTCATTGCCCTGGGGCCACAGGCGGCACATCTTGCTCAGCCACACGCCCGGGATAAATATCCTGCAGGCCTGACCTCTGCGAGTGACACTTTCAGCAACTTGGCCTTGCGCCGGATGAAACGCTGCAGCCGCAGACCCGCATGTCTCAGAATTAAAAAGTCTAACTGACCGAATTTAGAAGCCTGAGCCTACATTTCTATCCTTCTCGTGTGCGAGTTTTCTGGTGTAGAGGAGCTGCGCCTATGTGATGCAGAAGCACGAGCTTGAACAGTTTAGCCAGCCAGGTCGTTTGTAAGCATGAGTTCGTGGCTTGGTTTTCTGTATGTTGAGATTTGCCACTCCTTTTTCAATTGCTTGGAACAACGGGCCCTTGGCGTTTGTCCGATTCAACTTTGGAAGCTTTTCAGCCACACTGGCAAGCATGGAGGGCAGAGGGCCCGCGGCATTTGAGGCAGTGAGCAGCGCTGCTTCAGAGGATAAGGCAGCTATTCCTGTGCATTGAGAGCACATGTGAATGAGCTGGCCTCCAAAGAGACTTCTGTTGCAGGTGGTTCCCGTGGCATTGCGAAGCTAGAGGCACCCAATGCCTCGGAGGTTGAAAGTCAGGGGGGGAGGCGTCGAAGTCGAAGGCACCGAGGCAAAGCCATGCACTGAAGCGGGCTCACTCGGAGAAAGCTGCCAGGAAGGTCCCCCAGCTTCGAAGCTGAGACGAAGCAGAAGGCTTCGGATCCCGCTGCGTCAAATGGAAAACCCCGTCACACCTCCAGGCTCCGCAGGTCAGTGCCTCAAACTCACATGAATGCCACTTCGACATACCTGGACAGGGGAATATTCCTCAGCAGGATGCCTAGATAGGTCCACAGGTGAAGGAAGCTCACAGCTCGGGGTCCAAGGTCCGCCCTGTCACATTGACATGAGGGTGCGGACTGTCAAGTAATGAGGATGCCCTCAGCCTGGAAGCCCTCCTCCTGGTGCTTCCTCGATGCAGCCCGGACGGAGCTAGCACTAGTTCGAGAGCTTCAGAGCTGCTGGGGCAAAAGTGCGAACGGGCGCTGAGTGAAATCGCCACATGGCAAGAAGGAGCCCAAAACACGTAACAACGAGGCTGCGGATCACACTGTGCGAGGGCGAGCAGCAGAAGCCGCTCAGGCTTCCTCCACAGCACTGCCTTTGGGCAACTTGCATAAGACTTTCCTTGCAAATCACTGCCCTCCATGTGCCTGGCACGGGTGGCAGACAACTTTGACCCAGCCAGATTAGATTGAACGCTTAAGCTTTGCCGCTCCTCCTTGCATTAGCTCACAAACGCAGCTTCATGAATTTCGGAATGACAGTCAGGGACATGCAAGACTCCAGCGCAGTACCTGCTACAACTCTGAGAACCTGCGGTGCCGATCTCAGAAAAGACGGTTGCGAGGTGTCACCAGAACTCCTGTTAAAGCTTTGCCCAAGTGAACCTCAACGAGCTGCTCACCAGTTCTGCCCTCATCGCACCAGGCCGTATGTTGCCACTGGCAAGGAGGATAAGCTCATGAGCTGTCAATCGAATTCAGCACCGGGGTGCAGGGCCAGGATCCGTGCCAATGGCATCGGCAATGGCTGTGTGGTCCGTGGGCTGGACACTTGTATCGCCATGTCTTGGCTGTTAGTTGAGAGCCAGCGCGCAAAAGCATGCTGCACTCTGAGCAGCACTTCAGCAGTCCCGCAGGGCTCGACCACACTGCCTGCCTACTTCAAAGCTCCAGTTCGCCTTCACCAGAATCGTTCGCGCACTTCTGGAGGCACAGCACACGATCCCAGACAGTGATCAAGCCTTTGTCACAAAGTTGACCAGCTGGATTCACAGGTTGTCTCTAGGATCGCTGCAGATGCGAAGCCTCAGCAAGCCGCCCAAGGCTTGAAATTGCACTTCGAACGCCTCCAGCAACAGAGGCACGCTGCCTTGGGAGTAGGCTCTGCAAAAGACACCAGATTCCCATATCGCATATGCTGTACCACCGAAGCGTTCAGAAAGGAAAACCTAGCCCAACGCAAGGAGGCTGCAAGCCACCACACAATCGAAGGATGGGCTTTGGGCAGAATACCGCTCAACACATGTGCTGAACTGCTCGTCATGCTCGCAGGACACTGCCAAGCACGTGGCATGCGCAAAACCAAGAGCAAAACCTCCCTCTCCCCATGGTTTTCTAGATCCTGAGGCGACAGCTAGGGAGGCCCGTGACCTTGAACGCAAAATGAAGACGGAGGTCATCGCTGTATACCTGAAGGCCTGTTGATGCAGCTCTGGCAGTTCTTGTGCCTGATCACAATCGGAACTGTGATGATCCCAGGCAGCTGAGAAGCCCTGCGCAGCAGGGGCTCGTCAAGCTGCAGGTGACTCGAAACCCTGCCCAACTTGGAGGCCTTCTTTGCGCTTTCACGTGTACTTTGGGCCTTACCACTGCCAGGCAAGAAGGAAATCACTTCAAAGTGGTGACAGTGGAACCTGAAGCACGCTCCTCCGTGAGTCTTGGGACTACCTTCCAAGACGTGCCTGGCATACTGAAAGAGAAGTAGCAGAGCTGGCAAGGAGTCCAGTGTGGAGGTTTCTCCCCGCGCAGGCACCTGGTTGCATGTGTAAGTATAAACCCCCACATCAATCCGCTGTTCCATGAAGTCTACCTTCTTCTAGTCACACAGTGCTCCTCAACACGTGGCCTACTGATTACCTTAAACTTGGGCATGTGCCAGGCTCGATGCTGCAGTGTGCCCATAGTGCTGCTAAAATGCCTCTTCACTCCTTGATGCGGCAACTGGAGGCTGCACGGACTAAGAAGCAAACACCTCACAGTGTCTGATTTTGACATCTCTGAAGCCATTAGGCCTGGCACCGAGAAAGGCAGCTGCTGTGCTGGAGAGGTACTGGCTGGAAGCTTGGCTCAACAGTTTCAATGGCAGCATAGTGAGGCCCTGGTCCATCGGGTGAGCTGGCACATCTACAGCCTGGATGGCCCCATGTCAGGTCGACCCTTTCAGGTACAAAGCTGCTCAGATTTTTTGTGCGGCGCTTCTTTGCCCAAGCCCTCTAAACACGGGCAGCATCATCGCCTCAAATTGAAGAACATGGTTCAAATGGTGAGGCGGCGGATGGAAAGACCTTGGGCCACGCTTTGGTTATGCGGTGGTCCCATCCAGACTACGCATGCTCCTGAATGCTTCCAGGATCCGGATAGATATGAAGCTGGGCGCGAATGAGCGTATTAGCATGAAGGGCGCCACAAGAATTGGGATGCACCGGCCGTGTACCTGGGCATGCCACTAGTGAAGATCTCACGTTGATGGTCCCGTGAGTACGTGAAGCTGGTCGCGGCGGAAAGTCGGGAATTTGCTGGAAAGCAGCAAGAAACCTGTCCTGTGGCAGCCGCGGCCACACGTGCATGGCTCCAGCTCTAGAAGCAGCAGCAGACGGTGCCATGCATGCAGAAGTGGCTTACATACCTCAAGCTGAGCGCCAAAGGGATGCGGCAAAGAACGGCCCGGTCGGGAAAGCGCTAGCATCTTTTTGACGAAAGCTTGCATCTGAACAGGTCTCTGCAGAACAGACTCACGTGCTGAAGCAAGATTCCCCTGCGTATTCAGAATGCGACTGATGCCCTGCATCTGCAAATGGCTCTTGAAGCCGCAGGTATCTGCGATAGCTTCGTCTGCAATATGGGAAGCGCCACATAGCAACTTGGCGTCTGCACTCCGAAGTAGCCCACACCGTGAAACCCAAACTTTGAGACATTGTGAGCCAGTTTGAGTGCCACAACGCGGTGATCTCTCGGGACATGATCGAACTGTCCAAGATGAAGCCTGGAGGATGCGTTAACAAGGGCCAGGACTTGCAAGTTCCAGGTTAGCCCCATACATTCACCGCAAAATGGTGCGGTCCAATTTCCACAAACTAACTCACGAAACAATAACACTCTAAGTGATCTGGCTCTTGCAAACCCCTTTCTTGGCAAAGAATACTCCATTTTCGCAAGGTAGTTGCAAGCTCGCAATGTTGTCCAATTGGGGGCGGGGTCGGGCCGACAGGACTTCGCCCCAGAGCTTTCAGGACCTGCCTTGACTCTGGAACCCTGGCTATGGAACATACCTGCAGGCTGGGAATACTTCACCCTGCCCAAGGTTCCAGTCGAACTCTCCATTGGCAGTCGGGACAAGCTCTATCACTGCATCTGAGCCAACTGGAGAGCATGACGGCTGTTGCGCTCTTTGCAAGCAGATCGTCTGAAGCACACGAGCTGTGTCCAATGGCAACGGCTATGACATGTTGCGCACGCAGGTCAATAAGCCCCAGAGCGTGGCAATGGTGTTGGTGCCGGGCCTGGGCCAAGCACGGTAAGGAACAGAGCGCAAGCCTGGCAGCTTCCAAACTTGAAGATGTTGGACATCGTCGCAGCCCAGGCGTCATAGAACGGTCGGGGTTGTTTAAGGCCAGCTGGCAGAGCAATGTGTTGCAGGCCGTGCTCTGACTGGGTCCGCTTCAACGAGGACATGCAAAGCTTGAAGTGGAACAAATCTGACTTCCTGCCACCAAGGTTCCAACATGCAACAGTCAGCGGAGCACATCATGACAGCTCCAGTTAGCAGACCTGCAGACACACTGTGCTTGGAATCTGGAGCTGCTCACGGCAATTTGCAGAAGTTAGCTTGTTCATTACAGATCTTGAGCAGGTGGCCGGCCCAAGACATGAGCCCTGAACTCCCCTCAAGTTTAGGTCCCGGAACCTCCCCAAGCCTGAGCCCCACATGTCCAAAAAGACCAAACCTTCCACACTCCATCGCATTGAAGTTGTTGATGCAGGGTCAGCACAGATCACCTTGTTCTGACCTCCGCTGCACCTTCTCCAACATGCAACCTTTTAGGGTTTGAGAAGATCTTCAAAGGCTAGAAGGAGGTTAGGGATTGCAGTAGGAATGTTCGGGAGGTTGCTTAACCTTTTTTATCGGACTGCAAGGAACCAGGAGAAGCTATTGCAACTCTCAAAAGTGCGCGAAACATTGCAGTTTTCTTAGTGCACACGTTGGATTTCCCAACTTCAAATCCAAGATCTTGGGTGAAAATGGACTATTGACCTCCAGTTGGCTGCCCTTGCTGCCTGGAAGGTATTCAAACTGGAGCTTGCAAAGCAAGGCTCAAGACCATTTTGGATGAACAGCCCGCTTGATACCTCATTCAGGCCAGCGCTAGGCCAACTTCAAACGCTACTTTCCAGTCCTCTACGTCTGCCGTCTGCAAGGATAGAAAGGACACGGGGCTAGATGCAGCTGCTGCCACGGCTGGCATCCTGCACGGGGCAACTGCAGATGGACTAGTCAGGCTGTCAGGCAAACAGGATCAGTCACAGGCTGGAAGTGCAACCGGCCAGCGTTCAAACTCGCGGAGGAAACATCATGCGGCAGGAGCTTGACACTGCACACCCTGAATCATCAGGAGAACCGAACAACTTGAGCATGCAGGTTTTCGCCCTGGTGGGGAAGAAAACGTCTAGCCGGCTTGAGGCAACCCCGTACAGCTGGCAGGCTTCATGGGCCATCCTGGTCAGCGTGGCTTCTGCACCTGATCACATCTAGAGTCAAGGGACTTGTGTGGCGTTCATCCAGAGGACCAGAATGCAAGCCTATGCAAAACACAATAGTCCCCGAAAAGAACATGCGGCAGCAGCAAGCAACTGGAGAAGACACCTGACATGCTTTGACAAAGGATATCGCTGCTGCTGAAGAGGTCCCTGTCAGCTATTCTTGTGCATGTGACATTGTCTGGGGAGAAGGGTATGGATGGACAAGCCAAGCAAGCAAAAGAATCCATGGTTCGGGAGGTGCGGTGTAGTGGCACGTGACCTGACGCGCCTGCTTCAAGGCGCGCTGAAGCCACAGAACATGTCTGGCACAAGAACGCTGCTACAGTTGTAGATGAGAGGACTCCTGCTGTGAGCCCATGCGGTGGCACGGAGTAAGGGAGCATCGGACTCTGCAAGACACGTGTCGCGGACAAGAGCACTAGAATGCAGCGGCTGGTCTTTTAGAGAGCGTTTGCAGACACCACACAAGTTGACCAAATGCACCGTGTCCAGCTGAGTTGCTGAACCTTTCTGGGACGGGCGGGTCCAAATGGGACGCAAGGTCTCAGAACAAATTCCCCAGCTGCTGAAGGGATTGCTGCTGCTATGGACGGATGGCTAGCAGAGAGCAGTGGCAGCCATCCGCAGAAGTGCAACAAGTGCATGCAGTGCATGCAGCTCTGGTAGGTTTGGAAGCTCCTGCAGCTGCCTCTTGTGTGGAAGGGTCTGTGTTTTACTCGCACTCGGTCAAAGTCTCAACTGCAGCCTCTGTCACTCCAGTCACGGCTCGGCAATTGCGGCGTGATCGCGGGCAAGCCATTGCACACTGCGACGACAGGAATGATGCAAGAGGCGCAGCAGTTTCATTAATGCCCTAGACCCTGAAGAACCTTGAACCCAGCAAGCCCCTGAACCCTGAACCAGAACCTTTTCTTGTGTGCTGGCAAGCTTCCTGATTACGGGGAAAGGGTTTCACAGAAGCATTGCATCATAATGCAGGATGCCTTTTGTTCACGTCCATCAACATAGAGGCCTTGACACTGTGGGATCTTGCGGGGAAGTGTCCAAAGACACGAGGTGCTCCATCTCAAGGAGCAACGGTTTGCAAGCCAAGTCGGACTGAGCGAGTCTACAGCTTACATTGATTCTGGCTCCGGCTTTCGGAAACCAAACGGCTTTGCCTCAGACCTTTGGCCCCAGAACTCTACCCAGCTTGAAAACCTTGAAACCAAGTGCATTGCTTTCATGGCTGGTGGCATAGCAATGCCCGGACAATGAAGTAGGCAAGCCGGTCGCACAGCCCAGCACCCGAACCCTGTTGCAGAAAGGTTGCGCCAAATGTGGCTGACGCGAAAACCTGACTTGCAGTAAGATGGCAGGACCACTGAGTTTCGAGCTTCGACGCAAGCTGAAAACTACTGTTGGAAATGGGAAGGACAACAGCTAACAGCTTCAGCGCCAATGTCTTTTTCTGAGCACCCAAGCAACATGCCCAGCCACGCATGCGGGCCAGCGTTTTCATGCCCGTTGAGTGTGCAGTCGGGCAGAGCGCAGATAAGATGGGTGCGCTGGAGAGCATTATGTCTGAGGCTGCCAAGCGATTTGCTGCTGCGATTGCCTCTGAAGAGCATCTGTACTACCTGACTGTTCCCACTATAAACCCCCTTGACTTAGCCATCACCAACCTTGACAATCACATGGCACTTGCCTGAATGTTTATTTTCACAGGGTTGGGATTCAAGGCTGTGGGTCTTAAGGCGATGATGGCACAAAAAAATTGCCTATAGGGCCCATGTAGGGGAAAGGTCTGAAATCCTGAGCCCCAAACTTTTCACCGTTTACCGTCCCAACTTCATTATCCTGCTGCAGACTAAAATCCAAAATGGCCCGGAGGTTTGTAACTTCTCCACCATTTCTTAACTCCATTGGCCACTGCCCAAGTGTACCTTCCAGGTCCATCCAGCGTGCATGCGGTGGTCGATCTAAATCCCTAAGCCCTAAACCCTACACTCCAATCACGAGGAGCGAAACCTTGGGTCTCTTTCATGCACCCATTCGCAGAGCCAACTGTTATACATACACTTGTGTGCTGCAGTATCGATTCACAGCCAACATAGATGGCTGCCTCATTTCGGTAAAGGCTGCCAGTTCATCTGACTACAGATCAAGAGCAAAATCCTTACACCATAGGCATAGGCAACTCCTTGGCAAAATCTCGGATCTCTTTTGCGGCCCCGACGCCGAACTTTCTCAGACCTATTTCTGAAAAAAGATGTGGCCTCTCTGTATCGAATCCCATGCACATACCTAGAAACAGATTGACACGAACTTGAGACATTTCAGGTATACAAGCAGACGAGGCATGGGCCCTTGCAGTGTTGCTTGGAAATGTCAAAAGACACAAGGGCCGAGCGCCGAAGGGAACGTGCACTGTTGGCAGGGAGGCAAGCAATTTGCATGTTGCCTGCATGCCAAAAACAAGTGGGCACACATCTGCATGGCTACCAAATGCTGGCAAAAACCGTGCCACTCGGCGTGGACGATTTGCTGTAGCTGCTTGCCTGCTCCCTGCAGCTGCACTGGACTACGCCGCTGCGCGAAGTCTTGCAACACATACTCGTTATGCTGCCGAGCGATTTACTGCTGCGATTGCCTCTGAAGAGCATCCGTACCATCTGACTGTTCCCACTATGAACCCCCTTGACTTAACCATCACCAACCTTGACAATCACATGGCACTTGCCTGAGTGTTTATTTTCACAGGGTTGGGATTCAAGGCTGTGGGTCTAAGGCGATGATGGCACAAAAAAATTGCCTATAGGGCCCATGTAGGGGAAAGGTCTGAAATCCTGAGCCCCAAACTTTCACCGTTTACCGTCCCAACTTCATTGTCCTGCTGCAGACTAAAATCCAAAATGGCCCGGAGGTTTGTAACTTCTCCACCATTTCTTAACTCCATTGGCCACTGCCCAAGTGTACCTTCCAGGTCCATCCAGCGTGCATGCGGTGGTCGATCTAAATCCCTAAGCCCTAAACCCTACACTCCAATCACGAGGAGCGAAACCTTGGGTCTCTTTCATGCACCCATTCGCAGAGCCAACTTTTATACATAAACTTTTGTGCTGCAGTATCGATTCACAGCCAACATAGATGGCTGCCTCATTTCGGTAAAGGCTGCCAGTTCATCTCCTTTGCGGCCCCGACGCGGAACTTTCCCGGACCTATCTGTGAAAAAAGATGTGGCCTCTCTGTATCATATCCATTGCAAATACCTATGAACAGATTGACAAGAACGCATCCACCCGAGCAATTTTATGCGGTGGTGTGGATGAGTGGGTCGCGAATCCACTGAATGCAACAGAGCGCTTCAGCCTGTTAGCACCATGATGACCTGTCATGCTAAACAGAACAACTTCAGGGGTTTAGGGTTTGAATTTCAAGGGTATTCAAGGATTAAGGTTGCCAAGAACTGACAAGCAAATCCAAAAGAAGTGGAAAATTAGATGGAAACTGGATTATCCCGAACCACTATTCATGACTGCAGACACAAACTTGCCGAGAATCGGTCCGGCTGGGTGGAAGCCTCATGTGTGCTTGTCATGTAGCTGACCTTCTTCAGGGAAGAGCTGGGATGGACACGTCCATGCAAGGTGCAACGCTGCACTCAGTGATCAGAGCTCCCCTGAGATCAGCTGGCCATGGCAAAGGCTACCTGTCAACAAATGAGAACATTGGAGCATCCAACGAAGGTGGGATACTGCCCTGCGCTAGCTTCCCCAGGCAGCCAACTGAAACCCAAATGCTTGTAGTTACATGCCAAACTTGGGGGGGTCAATGGTTGACAAGTGGACATGAGATTCACCTGTCATAGTTGTCTGGAACGTCTACCAAACACTGAACAGGCCATGGGTTTTCCTTTCGACAATCCTATAGCTCACCCTTGCGGAAACCAAACCAATGTATGTTGCGTTGCAACTTCCTGTCGAATGAGGTTAAAGGGCATCCGCAAAGCACAATGTCACAACCAACCTGAAATGCCAACACACAATCACCACATACCAACACGCTTCAACTTCATAATCCCTCGAATGTTGCCAAAATGGGCTTGCATGTACCACCGCGTGCAATTTGCTGCCCATGCCATGTGCTGATCTCCGATCTGAACAGTTCCCAAATTCTGGTAGTCTCACGGTAAATTCCTTTCCGCTCATTCTTGGAATGCTGTTTCACAGGGTTTCTTGTGCCCTACCCAACCATTTACTGCCTCATGATGCCTAGTTGGGAATATTTCAATAATCCCTATCTAATCACCCATATTCATATCGATGTGCCAAGCAGCTTTGCTGTCGAAACAGGAGCCGTCCGCGATGCCGATGCCATGCGCCATCGATGGCAAAATCCAGCACCTGTGGGATCCGTCTACGAAAAAAAAAAAACGCTTATACTTCTGAGTGCCTTCAGTAAGACGGCTTAAGACCCTGAGCGAACATCGAGCCTCGAACACATGATGCCCACAAACAACTGTAGACCAGAAAGAGTGGCGGGCTCCAGCAGAAGTGGAAAGTCACGTGGCAGCGTGCCAGCTGTCATGGGCATCTCGCTAGAAGAATTCAGTTCACAGCCCAGACAAGGCGACATGCCAACGCATACGACCTAGTCACCAGCCGCCTAGACACTTTTGGCTTCCTTGAGCCACGAGCAGCGACACTGAAATTGCCAGCGACCCTTCCATTTCGTATCGTTATCTTTGGATATCATCCTGCGCCCTGTTCTTTCATGTGAAACGTTAACAGTCCATGCAGTGCAGATGCTGCGGAATTCAGAAGAGGATCCGCTACTACGGCCCCGTGCTTTCCGACACCTACATCATCCCGGAACCTGAATATGGAGGTTGGCATGTATTCGTGCAATAGCTACCACACACTACATTCGCGCAGAATCAACGTATTTGACTGGAATATCCTTCAATGCATCAAGTAAAAACACCATGCTTGCCATTACTACCGTCATGACATGTTATAACGATCATCACCACCACCCTCGCAACTGGCGCGATAATGGCTCGCTGCGCGGCTACCATTATCACCGCCATCATCACCACAACCACCGTCGTCTTCTTCATGAGCCCAAGGAGCATGTTACCCCTTTTTCAAAAATACATTTTGAGCGGTACCAAGATTCGCAATATGGCGTAAGGTGCATAGTAGCCCTCTTCGCAAAATAATATTGCGCAGATCAGACCTCAGGGTCTAGGGATTGCCAAGTTGATAGAAGTTGGACATATAATAGTTTCCCCCAAAAAAGTGGACAAATTATAGACACCAAAATACTAGAGTCCTGATTGTAGGGAGCCCCAAAGAGAGTATCCCTTATTTGGGGAAACGCCACTCTCTATCAGCTGCAAGAACTGCATGCCGAACCTCTCTCGAACCAAGCTAGACCTGCACAGTCCAAATCACCGGTAATTCTTCCAAAGCATGTTCCAACCCGATTAGCATTCAAACTGATATTAATCCCAGTTTGCATTGTAAATGACACATGCTACACCCATTGTAAACCCTAAACCCTAAACCCTTTGCTCTTGCCGGCTCGGAAATTTCCAGGTTGGTAAGTCCAGGCT